>JADRCD010199559.1:0-24329 GCA_019843815.1 Montemys delectorum | reverse complement strand
CCCCCCCCCCGTTTTTTACTTTGGAGCTTCCCCCCCCTCCCCCCCTCCCCCCGGTTTTTCGAGATGGAGCTTTATTCGTTAAGCAAATTGTGGAGAATGGAGAGGAAAAGTAGGTTATTTACAGAAGATATCTACATATTTTAATATTTAAGAATACTCAGGTACAAACTTGGTGACAGAAAAGACCTCAGAACAGGCTGGCATGTCAGAAGCAATCCGCAGGTTGTTTTCTCAGTTTCCAGCAACGCCTAAGATCCTTCTTCATCTTCGACCTTGGGAGCCACACAATACTTTAAGTGTCCCACCCACGTCAGCAGTTTTATACTCTACAACAAGAGGTGCGTACGTCTGCAGACACACTGAGTGTTACTGTAGGAGACACTGGACTGAGTGGCTTTTGTGAAAAAGTTCAGGTACCTCAGAGCAGAAGTTAGCTGAACTGGCTCATTCGTCTCTATGGTTACCGCTTCCTCTTCTTTATCAACATTACTTGTTGATTACTTGTCAACTTAATGTTTCCATTGCCAAGCTGTCCGCTTGCCGAAAACTTCACGCCATCCTTTGCACAGGATGTCACAACAGCATCTCCAATGTGGCTGAGGCCTCGGCATACATACGCGTGCAAACTCACCAGACGGCATCTTTACTACACGGCTGTACTCCTCTGCCGGGATTCCAAGCTGCTCAACATCCAAGTCCATTAACTTCATTTCATAGCCTGAAACTTTCTCTTGATTTGGTGCTTCAAATACTAGTGCTAAGGTATCAGCATTATCTTCAGCCCTTAATGTGATGATGTCTTCATTACCAGCCCATTTTAGAATTTTGGACGTGCTGGTGAGGTTCACGCCCATGGCCAGGTTGCGATCGCAGCGGTATGTGGGTATGTGGCAAAGCCTTCGGAGCGCAGGGTAAGCTGCACCAAGGAGACGTGAGACGAGTCCATGCTCTACAGGTTCGCGCCGCCCGAGCCGATGTCCCAGCAGGCCTCATTGATGAGGTCTTTGAGAGCCTCCAGCACCTTCTTCAGGATGGAGCCTTGGATCAGGCGTGCCTCAAACATGGTGGCAGAGTTGCGACGACTAGACGAGATCTACTGTAAGAGGAATGAGGTCTGGCTGCCAAGGTCCCCTGGTTCACGATGGAGCAGCAGCGAAGGCCTGAGCGATGACTACCAGCCCGCTGCACTCGCAACCGGCTAGTACATTTAATCCCAGCATTCCTTAGACAGAAGAGGCAAGGGCATCTCTGAGTTCAAGGTCAGCCTGGGTTACACAGCAAGTTTCAGTTGGGGCTACTTAGTGAGACCCTGTCTCTCAGAAAAAAAAAAAAAAGAACGAAAAAGAATAGAAAGAAAACGGGCTGGGCAGTGGTGGTGCACGCCTTTCATCCCAGCACTTGGGAGGCAGAGGCAGGCGGATTTCTGAGTTCGAGGCCAGCCTGGTCTACAGAGTGAGTTCCAGGACAGCCAGGGCTATTCAGAGAAACTCTGTCTCGAAAAAAACAAAAAAAAAGGAAAAGAAAAGAAAACAGGGGGCTGCAGGGGGGCTTCAGGGCTTCAGGGGGCTGCAGAGATGGCTCAGTGGTTACAAATACTGGTTGCTCTTGCAGACAACCCAGACTTGATTCCCAGCACCTACATAGTCTGTCTGTAACTCCAGTTCCAGGGCACCAGGAACACATGTTGTTATGTGCACCGATATATGCAGATAAAGCACTCATAGACATAAATAACCTAAAATTATAAAAATAAAATCTTTATATATCGGGGGCTGGAGAGATGGCTCAGTGGTTAAGATCACTGACTGCTCTTCCAGAGGTCCTGAGTTCAATTCCCAGCAACCACATGGTGGCTCTGTAATGGAATCAGATGATCTCCACTGATGTGTCTGAAGACAGCAACAGTGCACTCATATAAATAACATAAATAAATAAATTTTAAAAAGTCCTTATATTATCAACTGACAAATGGTCACTACCCTAACACGTCTTAAGACAGTGACTCCTTAATGTAAGCCCCAGGACCACTTTTTTGTTTGTTTGTTTGTTTTGTATTTGTTTGTTTTATTTTGTTTTGTTTTTCGAGACAGGGTTTCTCTGTGTAGCCCAGGCTGTCCTGGAACTCACTCTGTAGACCAGGCTGGCCTCAAACTCAGGACTCCACCTGCCTCTGCCTCCCAAGTGCTGGGATTAAAGGCGTGTACCAGCACTGAACGGCTCTTTTCACTTTTTTAACTTAATTTTTTTTGAGAATTTCATACATAAATACTGTAGTTACATCCTGTCATTTTGTGTTGGTTGCAGTTTCCTCTCTAATTGGGGGTTCCAGTGATATTACTGGTTTTGGGTTTTTTTTGGTTTTTTTTTTTTTTTTTTTTTTAGGTTTTTTGTTCTTTTTGTACTGGGACACAGAGCTAAACACCAGCCTCAGAAAGCTAGCTTTTCATATCTAATATACCATAGAACTCCCTAGAATCTCACTATTTATACTGTAGAGCCACGTATACACACACATACACACACACACTAAAGCCATGCATTTTTACATGCACAGCACCAAGAAACTAGAAACATCTAACAGCTTATCTATGGGAAATAGAGAGAATTCGTACGCCACAAATTTAAAAAAAGCAAAGAAAACACATATAATTTTCGGTTTCCCATACGTTCCTGAATCAAAAACAACATCTAAGGTTGCTATTTTAAAACCAAATTAAAGTGTTGGGGTGGGTGTGTGTGTGTGTGTGTGTGTGTGTTTATGACAGGAAACTACCCTAACAGTAACACTTTATTTCCTGCAAACTACAAATAAATTCCATGCATTCCCATGCTTACTCTGCTCTGGAGCCCAGCGTCACTGACTCAGAAAAGGAATCAGAGAGAAGAAAGTCTCTGTTGGGGCTCTAAGGTCTTTCTCGATGTTTTGAACCAATTAACGAAGAATTTGACAAACTGAGATACGTAAAACCTTAGTCACTAAGGACGGCTTATGTGACTTCAGCCTATGTGTATTTTTCTTGAGCCATCCCTGAGTCATCAGGCTCTCTAAAAACTCCGGTATGATCTCGTTTCACTAACCTTAACATCTTTTCCTAACAGAGCTTGCTGTCTGTGGACACATGATACTGATCCTCTTCTCTTTCGGGGCATAAGCAGCTGAGATTCGAGGTAGTCCGGTCTCTGATCTGCACCCACACAAGTATTTGGTAATTACTAACTAAACAAAGAGGAACCTGCCAGGCCTGAAGCCACATTCCCAAACTGAGTTTTTGAAACATTCCACCTTAGAGGTGCTTGCTGACCCAGGGCGAAGGCTAACCCCCTGCTGTGCACAGCACAGTATCTCCCTCAGGAATCCACCAGGCCCATACTTTACCTGCCTCTCACTCAACAGTCCCCAAACTTAGCTGACACTCCCTTTTCTCTAGCCTCCTCATTAACATTCCACCTGTACTCAGGCCTTGCCTGTCCAGTCAGTTCTGCTGAATTCACAGCCCCAGGGATTGTGGGTAATTATCCTTTGATTACATCAGGAGTAGTGAGAAGTCTGGATGTCCATTTGTTTTGATGGAGGGGATTGGGCCTCGGGCATGCTTAGCTTTCCTATACCACTGAGCTACAGCCCCAGTTTTGCTCCTCCTCCAGCTTCTGACCTGGTAGAATTTATATCCTTTGGTGGGAAACGCTCAATCCAAAATCCACTGGTCTGTCACTATCAGTTTTCCAGGGGAGACAGGGTGAAGGTAGTCTTGCTCTCTACCTACCTCCTTTTCCTGGCATTACAGGATATGCCAGTTCCTTGGCCTGGCACCTGACCAACATGGCTAAGAGCTTCCGCTCGGGAGTTGCAGGCTGGATTCAGAGTCCAGTCTCCTCTGCTTAACAAACCTTGGGCAAATTGTTTCACCTCTCTGAGCTTCAAGGTTTCCATCTGTGAAACAGAATAAAAGGTACCTGCCTTTTGAAAGAAAAGCTTTCTCTAGAGCCGATTCAAGTGGCTCTGTAAAGCCAGCAGAAAGCTCTCGGGCACACCCTAATCGACAAGAGCTGTTCTTTCCCATGCCTTTGGCCCCATCTTTAGTTAATACAGCTTTAAGAGCTGGGACAGAAGACAGAGGAAATGGAACGCTTGGCTGGAAGGGGAAAAGGGCGCCTGCGGATGTATTTTAACAATGTGAAGTGAAGTCAGAGGTACTCATGCAAAGATCAAAGCTTCTGAATGTGTAAAGTCAGAGGTGCGTCCCAGTCTGAGGGAGCAGGTCTGACCTTCAAAGGTGGGGTCACCCAAGGGTGGGGCCTCTTCCCTTTCTCCCCACACAGCCACCAAAGGCCATCTCAACCAAAGGATGAGAGCTGACGGCAGGTACCAAATGCACTTCCCTAACCACAGAGACAAACGGAGTTAAACATTGTTTTAAAAGGTGTGTGCTCAGCAAGTATTTGTTGAATAAATAAAAGCTTTGCATGGAGGAGAGTTAAGTATGCCCATGAATAATTGAGATTAAAGAAGCATTGGAGACTGCTATTTCTGCAGGGTAGGGTTAGGGTTCAGGACATACTTCCTGCTGCTGCTAACTGTAGAATGAAAGCAAGCGTACACAATATGTAAAGGACTAGTGTGGCTATGGTTGGTAAAACTACATAGGTTCATATATGTATATATGTATACATGTGTATGTGTGGGTATATATGTGCTTATATATAGATATGCAGAAATGAATATCCATGCAGAATCACACAGAGATTCAAAGTCTGAATGATCTCATGTTATGACTTAGGGTTTTCTTTTTTTAAATTATTTATTTATTTATTTATTTATTTATTTATGTATTTTAAACTCTAGATTTTATTCCCCACTCAGTCTACCCTTCAACTGTTCTACATCCCATACCTCCTCCCTGCCCCTGGCTCCACCAGGATGATGCTTCTCCCCACCCTTAGGTTTTTCTTTTTTTCTTTTTTCTTTTTTTTTTGTGTTTGTTTGTTTTTTGAGACAGGGTTTCTCTGTGTAGCCCTGGCTGTCCTAGAACTCACTCTGTAGACCAGGCTGGCCTCGAACTCAGAAATCCGCCTGTCTCTGCCTCCCAAGCGCTGAGATTAAAGGTGTGCGCCACCACTGCCAGGCAGGTTTTTCTAACCTGCTTAAAAACTTAAGAACCTGCCAGGCAGTAGTGGCCCTTCCTTTAATCCCAGCACCTGGGAGGCAGAGACAAGGCAGATGTCTGAGTTTGAGGCCAGCTTAGACTGCAGAGTGAGTTCCAGGACAGCCAGGGCTAGGCAGAAACTGTGTCTTAAAAAGAAAAGAAAAAAACCAGCTAGGCCTGGGAGATTACACACTCCTCGAACCTAGGAGGTTGGAACGAGAGGATCGCTGTACCTTCCAGACCACCGTGGGCTGTATTAATATGAGACCCCACCTCAAACAGACAAAAAATGGAAAGTCTATTCTTCCTCGCTCACAAATAGGTGGTAATCAGATTTGACCCCTGAGCCCAATTCTACTTAGGAAATGACAGGAGATATGAAATGACTGGATGACCTTATGGTTATGTCCATAAGGAAATGTCAACTGAGTGTCTGCTTTGTGCTGGGAACTGCTAAGTACTACTGATTGCTACAGCCCGGAAGAGAACCCTGCAGTCCCTGCCCTTAGGAAGTTAGAGTCCTAAACAGGAGACCTGATCACAAACAAGATAGCCGATGACTGGCTCCTTGGGAAGAGAAAAGGAACAGGGGAAATTACAGGCTCAGGGAGGCCAGGTCAGAGGCCTGCTCTCTACTCTGTGACCCTCAGACCAGATCTAATCCCCAAGATAGCCTGTGGGGTGCCATCTCCACTCACAGCTGGTAACAGCGGAAGCCAGGGCACAAACCTAGGTCTGTCTCCAAGCCTGAGACTTGGTAAGAGGCAGGAGCCCCGGGTCCGAATCGCCACTCTGTGCTCAACTCCTCATAACCTCAGACAGGAAGGACAGATGACAGTCAGAGCTGTGGAGAACATCAAAAAAGAGCTGTGGTGCTCACTCAAGTGCCTGGCAGTTTGATGGGCAGCAAAATGACATCTTCCTCTTCCTTTTTCTTCCTTCTCTCCTTCTTCTTCCTCTTCCTTCTCTCCTTCTTCCTCGTCCTTTCTTCCTTCTCTCCTTCTTCCTCTTTCTTCCTCCTCTCTTTCTTTCTTTTTTTTTTTTTTTTTTTTTTTGGTTTGTTTTTTTTCCGAGACATGTTTTCTCTGTGTAGCCCTGGCTGTCCTGGAACTCACTCTGTAGATCAGGCTGGCCTTGAACCCAGAAATCCACCTGCCTCTGCCTCCCAGTTAAAGGCAAGAGGCAGCACTCCAGGGTCTTCTGCCTTTTCTTCCTCCCTCTCCTTCTCTTCTTCTTCTGATGGGTCTCACTGTGCTGCTTAAGCCACCCTCAAACTCATAGGAATCCTCCTGCCTCAGTCTCCCAAGTGCCGAGATTACAGACTGGTGCCATGACACTCGGGTTTCGTGGGTCATTGGAAGCAATCCTGCTTGCCTGCCCGGCTCGCAGTACGTCATATTAACAAAGGTTGAGATGGTTTCCCATTCTGCCTCCCCGATAGTCACCTACCACATTCAGATCAATTACTATTACAGCTAATGTGACTTATATACTGTGAGCTTTGCAAACATCGTAGAGGTTGCTGAAGAGGTTCTGATGGTGCATCAACTCACACCCCAAACAAAGCAGCCAACACTGGGCACTGCCAGGCTAACTACGGCTCTGCCCTTACCCTCAGCATTTACTTTGGGATAAGACTGACGTTTGAAAGTGAGAAGAAGTACAAAGTATCTTAGATCCTAACGCCACTGTATTCTTGTCCAGTGTGTACGTGATACAGTGTGGGGGTGGTTAGGGTCACTTGTTCTTGCAGAGGGCCTGACTTCAATTCCCAGCACCCACATCAGGCAGTTCCAACCACCTACAAATCCAGTGTCAGAGACACCACTTCTGACTGAGTGCACATAGCATACCTACTATACACACACCTACTATAAAAATACATTTTAAGAGGATAAAACAAATAATTTTAGCTTAAAATGTAAAAGCCTGGCCAGGTAGTGGTGGCACACACCTTTAATCCCAGCACTTGGGAGGCAGAGACAGGTGGATTTCTGAGTTTGAGGCCAGCCTGGTCTACAGAGTGAGTTCCAGGACAGCCAGGGCTACACAGAGAAACCCTGTCTCAAAAAACAAACAAACAAACAAAGTAAAAGCTAGAACCAAGGGGCTGGGAGTATAGTTCAGTGATAGAACATTTGCCTAGTATGTCCTGACTTCTATCCATACCCCAACAAACAAACAGATAAATGCTGGTATTCCACTGTATATTAATAATCAGAATTGTGAGTTCCTAGTTACACAGAGGGAAAAAAAATGAAGGGAAATTTTCCAGAGGCCTGCAGGGAACACAGTATTAATTACAGCAGGGGGATTGCTGCAAGTTCAAGGGTAATCTAGTCTATATAGTAAATTTTAGGCTAGCCAAGGATACATACACAGTGAGACTCTATCTCAAAAAAAAAATTAGAAAGAAAAGGAGGGGAGGGGCTGGGGGAATGGCTCTGTTGGTAAATTGGTACCTTGCAAGCAGGAGGTGCTAAGCACAATCTCTAGAGCCCTTGTTAAAAACAACAACAACAACAACAACAACAACAACAACAACAAACTTTCCAGTCTGGTGCTTAGTGGGTGATTGTAACCTCCGCATTGCACGAGGCAGGAAGGGTGGCCCTCTGGGGCTCAGTGGTCTGCTGGTCTAGCTTTCAATTAACTATTAGGGGTGGAAGGAAAGATCATTACTAGCAAAAACTGATTAAAATGGAATATTAGCTTTATACTACTTGAATTCATCAATTTGAGACCAGTCTCACTATGTAGCTCTGGCTATCCTGGAACTCTGTAGACCAGGCTGGCCTTGAATTTACAGAACTCTTCCTGACACTGCTTTCCAAGTATTGGGATTGATAGAGGCAAACCACCAAACCTAGCTTAAAGTTCTATTTATTTATTTATTTATTTATTTATTTATTTATTTGTGGTTTTTCAAGACAGGGTTTCTCTGTGTAGCCCTGGCTAACCTGGAACTCACTCTGTAGACCAGGGTGGCCTCGAACTCAGAAATCAACCTGCCTCTGCCTCCCAAGTGCTGGGAGTAAAGGTGTGTGCCACCACTGCCCAGCTGGCTTAAAGTTCTTAAACCAAGTGTTGTGGCCCACCTGGAATCCCAGTATTTGGGAGGTTGAGGCAGGATGCCCATGGATCTGGAGCCAGGCTTGGTGACACAGTAAGATCCAATAGCCTGGTATTGGTCTTTAATCCTAGCATTCCCTTCACAGAGGCAGGTGGACCTCTGAATTCAAGGCCACCTTGGCCTACAGAGCTAGTCCCAGCACAGCCAAGGCTACACACAGTGAAACCTTATCTCTAAAAATCAAATAAATAAATACGTGGAACAAGAATATAACACATACTCAGTAATTTAGTCTGCAAGAGTCTTGATTTATTCGAGCTGTGACAGACAAGCAACTGTATGCCTCGAGCCTAGGAGAAAGACTGTGGCTCATTCAGTATCGGGCCGTAAAACCAGCACCATCTTAGTCCGCAGGCTTTACAAAGCTGATGAAATAGCTTAAGCTCTGGCTTTAAAATTCCTAAGTCAGGGAAATGGAAAAGCACAGGACTAACGACCTGATTAACATAGGCTCTGATAACTCTTCTAACCCAGTTGGACATGCTGAGGGTAGGCCAGGAGCAAAGGAAAGGCAACCCTGGCTCCTGCCACTTAGCTAAGCCCAGAAAGAAAATAACCGGTGGTCAAGAGAAGTGGGTGGGCCAATAAAGGTGGACCGTTCATTTAATCCCACACTCAAGAGGCATAGGGAGGTGGATGTCTAAGAGTTCAAGACCAGCCTGATCTACAAATGGAATTCCAGGTCAGCTAGCTAGGACCACACAATGAGACCCCAAGCAAAAAAGAAAAGGGAAATGGGTGAGGTGGGGAGAAGACAAAAAAAAAAAAAGACAGACGGAGCCACAGCCTAACAGTCAGTTGAGGGCCCACAGGGAAGAGGCCTGCATGAGTGGAGGCAGGGGCAAAGGGAAGAGTGACGGCAATCAGAATACAGAGAAATAAAACATTTTATTACATTTTATTTACTTAACATGTGTAGTGTGGATGTGTGTGTTCATGTGTATGCATACACTTATGGTACAGGACACATGTGGAGGTCAGAGGACAACTGAAGGAATTAATTTTCTCCTCTATGCAAGTGAGCCCCAAGGGCTGAGCTCTGGAGATCACCCTTGGCCACATCATCTTTATCTTATCGAGCCATCTTCTTGGCCCCAAGAAACTCAAATTTTTATTGTGGAAGATGTTTTAGTTTCATTTTTGTTGCTGTGATAAAATACCAGTCAAAAAAAGGTGGCTTACCCTTCTGGGTTACAGCCTGTCCTTTTGAGGAAATCAAGTCAGGAATTGAAGCAGCCAATTCTTCACGTTCAAAACAAAGACCAAAGAAAATGCACACACCCTTGCTTGTCCCGGCTTAGTTGGCTTCCCTCTTCCCTCATTTACATACCGTGCAGGGGCTAGCCCAAAGACTGGCTCAGCTCCCCTCAGGGTGGGTCTTCCTTCCTCAGTTAACAATGGAGACAATCAGGGCTGCCCAGAAGGCTCAACAGGTAAGAGCATTCCTCAGAGCTCTTGCAGCAGACCTGGGCTGCTTGATCAGCGCCCACCTAGAGGCTCACAGCACCTGTAATTCCAGTTCCAATGACCTCTTCTGACCTTCGAGGGCATTGTACACATGGAAGCAAAACATTCACAGACAAAATATAAGTTACACACACACACACACACACACACACACACATATACACACACACACACACATATATATATATACACACCCACCCACACATATCTATATATACACACATATATATTTGCATATATGTGTGTGCTATATAACATATATGTGTGTGTATATACATATTTGTATATTTTACATAATACACATATACATGTATATATGCACACACACATACATACATACACACATTCATACACACACATATATATACACACACATATACACATACACACATACACACATTCATACACACACATATATATATATACACACACATATACACACACATACACACACACACTTTATATATACACACACATATATACACACACATATAAACACATACATATACACACATACATACACACACACACACACACACACACACACACATCTCTATGACATACCCGTAGGCTCTTCTGATTGAGACACTTCCTCCTTAGGACTCTCCTCTCAGATGGTCTGGGTTACATCAAGCTGACATGTAAAGCGCAGAGGGAAAGGGAACCACAGAGAGCTTGTAACTGGAAGGCAACATGACAAGTTTTAGGAGGCTTGGCTGCAGAAGTGACTGCCTCCTTTTTAAGCCGTTTTTAAACTCGACAGGTCGACTCAGAGCTTTGTACCAACACTCCACTGGCCAACTCTACTTCCACCCCTATCTTGAGAGACTGAGTCCCAAGTGACATTTCCTGAAAATATAAAGCTAGGAAGGAAGACTCGGCTTTTAATCCCAGCATTTTGGGAGCAGAGGTAGATGGATAATTGTGAGTTCAAAACCAACCTGGTCTACACAGTAAGTTTCAAGCCATTCAGGGTTACAAGGTGAGACCCTGTCTTAAAAAATAAATAATTTAATTTAATAAAGCTGGATAAGAAAATAAGGAGGTAAATGAAAAGCTAGTTGTCTAGCCAAGTAAGTCCTCAGATGAACAGGGTTTGGGAAAGAATCAACAGCTAACAGAAGTGGATACTGGGTAATGGGAAACTGTACAGCTCAGCAGAGTGATAGAGGATGAAGATACGTTTGGGGCTATAGGCAGTCACTCACCAAAACTCCTGTGGCTGTGCCTTCAAAACAGTGGCATTCTTTCTGAGTTTCCTTTTTTTTTTTTTTAAGATTTATTTATTATTATAAATAAGCACACTGTAGCTGTCTTCAAACACACCAGAAGAGGGCATCAGATCTCATTACAGATGGTTGTGAGTCACCATGTGGTTGCTAGGATTTGAACTCAGGACCCTCAGAAGAGCAGTCAGTGCTCTTAACCGCTGAGCCATCTTACCAGCCCCTCTCTGAGTTTCTACATCTGTAAAATGAAGATGTTCATCATTATGTGACAAGTTGTGTCCATGCATAAGATTATATTTAATAATGTGAAACCCAGTACTGGGCACATGAACCTTGTATGTAAGGCAGGGGTTGAGACACCATCTTGCAATATAGTTCAAGCTAGTCCTGACCTCCTCTGGTAGCCTCCCAAGTGCATGCTATTTTATTTTTAAGAAAAGGCTCCCAAAAGGCTGGAGAGATGGCTCAGCAGTCAAGAGCACTGGCTGCTCTTCTTGAGGAGCCAGGTTCAATTCCTAGCACCCACATAGTGGCTCACAACAGTTGTCTGTAACTCCTGTTATCTAACACCCTTATATAGACATGTATGCTGGCAAGATACCAATGTACAGGAAGAAAGAAAGAAAGAAAGAAAGAAAGAAAGAAAGAAAGAAAGAAAGAAAGAAAGAAAGGGAGAGAGAAAGAGAGAGAGAGAGAGAAAAAGAGAGAAAGAAAGAGAGAGAAAGAAAGAAAGAAAAAGAAAGGAAGGAAGGAGGGAAGGAAGAAAAAAAGAAAAAAGAAAAAACAAAGAAAGAAAGAAAGAAAGAAAGAAAGAAAGAAAGAAAGAAAGAAAGAAAGGAAGGAAGGGAGGGAGGGAGGGAGGAAGGAAGGAAGGAAGGAAGGGAGGAAGGAAGAGGCTCCAAAGAAGTATTGAGTAGGGAAGCTTCTACATAGAAGAATGGAGCTAGGGAGATTACTGCTGATAACCAGGTATCTCCATCTCCTGCCCCCAGGGATCTAGTGACAGCAGATATCATCACTAGCTGCCAAGATGTGACACATTCCCTGTGTCACAGAGTCACATATCCCCCCCCCCCCCCCCCCCGCCACAGTGCATGCACTATTCCCCTTATAAAAAGCCAGACCCCCCTCCCTGTTCTCTTCTTCCCTCTCCCTCACCCAGAGCCAGCCTCTATATACCCCGTGGCATCCCCAATAAACCTCCCATGTGAGACATGTCTCATGGTGTGACTTTAGGGTGTTTGTCTCTTAGAGCATAGCAATCATAGAGTTTATTGGCAGGAAAATAATATACAACATAAATAATTCAGTGACACAAGTAATTATTGATGCCTACCTACTCTGCATTCTAAATTTCTATGCATTAATCTAGTAACTTCACCTCTGTGTGTCTACCCTAAGAAAATGAACCTTAAAACAAACAAACAAAAATTTAGCATTTATTTTAACTTTTTTTTTGGTTTTTCGAGACAGGGTTTCTCTGTGTAGCCCTGGCTGTCCTGGAACTCACTCTGTAGACCAGGCTGGCTTCGAACTCAGAAATCCGCCTGCTGCCTCTGCCTCTGCCTCCTGAGTGCTGGGATTAAAGGCGTGCGCCACCACCGCCCAGCTTATTTTTTTAAACTATGTGTGGGGAGGGCATGGATCTAAGTACAGGTGGGTGCTCATGGACGCCAAGGGTTTTGAGCCCTCCTAGAGCTGAAGGTACAGGGAGTTGTGAGCCACTTGATATGAGTCCTGGGAATCGGACTGAGGTCGTCTTCAAGAGCAGTACGTACTCCTAACCACTGAGCCATTTCTCCAGCCCCAGAAACAAACTCCCAAAGAGAAGTTAGATGCGTCTAACTTCTAAGAGAAGTCAGCAAGCCCTTGGGACTCATTTAAAAGTGGGGTTGGAGGGTCAGAGCTGGGAGACAGATAAAAGGTGCTGATCAGCAACAGGGGTTTGTAGCCTCAGATGGCACCAAACTGAAGGCTTCTATCCAAAACAACAAAAAACAAAAAACAATCGTTACATGGAACTGCAGAATATCTTCCTGGAAGAATATTCTAGAAGACTACTCACTCATTTCAATAGCACTAGCACCAGACCCTGCCCCTCTCAGGGTAAGAGTTGTTTCTGATCATTCCTCTTCCTAAGCTCCATATCCAGAGACACAGGCCTCAGGTGCAATGGCCTGTCCCTGTTTGTCATTTCCCTGCCCTGGTCTGGCCTGCCCTGATTTTCTCTCTGCCTACAAAACTACCACCCAGAGATCAATACCTAGCTGACTCCCCAGGCCTATGTACATTGGCCAACCTACCACATACCAGATCCTCTGACCTGCTTGGATCTAATCTCCATCTCTCTTTCTACCCTGAGGTCACAACAGCTTTGTGTTTCCGTTAAGGAATTATTGGGTTTTTTTTTCCCTGCCAAACATATTCTGCCTAAATTAATCCTACAGCTCAGCTAGTGTGGGCCTTGAACAGGTTGAGCTCTGTGCAGAAAGCCTGTGTATCATTAAAAAAGCACTTTTTTTTTTTTTCCTGGACAGAAAGTGAAGAACTTACCAGGACCTCCGAACTCTCATAAGCTTGCATAAGTTTAGTTTGGTCCTTTAGTCCCCTCCTCCATAGTAACCTCGGGGTTAAATCAACTCAGGGTCTCCTCAGTGGCTAGAAAAGGGGCTTGCACCAAACAGGCATTAATTAGATTAACTGGATTCAACTGAGTCACCAACAATATTTTCCCCAAAAGAAGAAATTCCTAAAAAGAAAGAAAAAAACTGGAGAAGGAAAAAAACTGCTTCACTTGGGGCTGCATGTAGCTTTAGGAGGGGAGGGGGGACAGCAAAGAGGGGAGAGGGAGGGAGGGAGGGAGGGAGGGAGGGAGGGAGGGAGGGAGAGAGAGAGAGAGAGAGAGAGAGAGAGATCTGGGGGTTCGGTCCCCAGCATGCAGAAGCCAGGCTGACTGTAATTCTGTAATTGCATCCTTAGGAGGGGCAAAGCTAGGATCTCAGCTGGCTGGAAGTCAGTTTGGCCTACAGGAGGCCATGTCTCAAAAACAAGGCCTGTTCCCACATGCCGCGAATGCTCGGAGGCATGAAATGCCGCGAATGCTCGGAGGCATGAAGATCCTTGTGAGTTCAAGTCCAGCCTGCTGTATACAGAGTTCCAGGCTAACCCACCAGGGTTACATAGTAAGGCTTTGTCTCAAAAAAGAAGGTAGTAGTGTGCGTTTGTGGGGCAGGGGAAGGTTTAAAAAGATGATTTCTTTGTCTAAACCGAAGATTGTACTATAACCAAACAGGCACAAAAGTGAAAGTGAAATTACTACATTTTTCTCTAAAACCGCAAAGCCTGCACACAGCAAATCTGGGGTCATGATCAGGGAGCCGGGGCTTCTGTGGTACTCAAAAAGCCTCTGACTCACTGAGATCTGAGTAATAATTCTCCCAGACTCCCTATACCTCATTTCCTATTTTTGCAACATGGAAAATAAGTTTGTCCCTTATCTACCAAGTGAGGAGGGTGTCGGGAAAACAGCTGACACACGAGCGAGCGCCTTCGGAACACTTGACCAGGCAGAATCTTCCCATCAGCCTGTGGTTTCAAAAGCTTGCTTAGACGCAGTGGCTATTTTCATGCCCAGCCTCCTCCCAAGTCCAAAATCTTCTCAAATGTGCTCAAATTTAGCTCTGAGGACAAGAGCTGGCTGAGCAGGAAAGTGCAGAGCTCTGCTTCTCAGCGATGTGTAATTCCTGTGCCCCTCCCTTCCATGATCCACCCCCCCTTTATAAGTTTGAGTTATAAGATTTTTATAACGAATGCATTTGTTATTTATAACAAATAAGTCAGGGCTAGAGAGATGGCTCAGCGGTTAAGGGCACTGACTGCTCTTCCAAAGGTCCTGAGTTCAAATCCCAGCAACCACATGGTGGTTTACAATCATCCATAATGGGATCTGAAGCCCTCCTCTGGTGTATACTTACATATAATAATAAATAAATCTTAAAAAAAAAAAAAAAAGAAAGAGGCTGGGCAGTGGTGGTGCATACCTTTAATCCCAGCACTTGGGAGGCAGAGGCAGGCAGATTTCTGAGTTCGAGGCCAGCCTGGTTTACAGAGTGAGTTCCAGGACAACCAGGGCTACCCAGAGAAACCCTGACTCAAAAAACCAAAAAAAAAAAAAAAGAAAAAGAAAAAGAAAAAGAAAGAAGGAGACATCCATTGCCCAGGGAACAACCCAAACCCACCCATCCCACTCTTGCAAAAAACAAAAAACAAAAAAAATCAAATAAGTGGGAGCTTGGGAGGGGACAGAGTAGATAAAGCGCCTGTGGGTGGCATACTCTGAAAGTATGTGACAGAGGTGGGGACAGTTAACACTCTTAAGCTTTGTCACCAGTCGCGACTGAAGTCTGCACCGCACTGCAGTCAGAGGTAAACAGAACCTTTTCCCTCTGAGTCCTCAGGGTCCTAGAAATTCAGCCATGGGCCAGGGCCCACGGAAACCTGGACGAAGGCAGCTGTTTAAAGGGACTGGGCCCATTTACCTTTATGTTCCCAGGGACAGTCTTAATACAGTGCAGCTGTTCCTGGGTGTCTGTATGGGGCTGGTTCCAGGACTCCTAAGGAAGTCAGATTAATGGAAGCTCAAATCCTTTGTGTAAAAAGACTCAGTATTTAACCTGAACTTGCACCCACCCACCTGTATACTTTGTCATATACAGTTAACTTACCTCGCACAATGCAAGAGTCTCCACACAGTTATGCCCATGTTTTAAAAGCAAAGAAGAAAATCTATATATGTTAAGTATGTGAGTCTGACTATATTTTTAAACCTTGTTGGCTGAATCTGTGTATGAAACATTCAGGTTAAGAAAGCCCCACCATGCTGGGCAGTGGTGGCCCTCACCTTTAATCCCAGCACTTGGAAGGCAGAGGCAGGCGGATTTCTGAGTTCGAGGCCAGCCTGGTCTATAGAGTGAGTTCTAAGACAGCCAGGGCTACACAGAGAAACCCTGTCTGGAAAAAGAAAAACAAAAACAAAACAAAACAAAAAAAAAACAAAAAAACAAACAAACAAACAAACAAAAAAACCCAGCCCCAGCATAACAACATTAAATATCAGCACAGAGGTAGAGCCTTTCTTTTTTGGAGGGTTCACACCAAATCTTGGTATGATCTTGGAAAATGGCTCATTGATGACAGATCTTCAAGCACATCTAGCTGGAACCACATCCCTCCCTGGCTACAGGATAAGGTAATCAGTTCCTCAAAGCATTAGCATAAAAACTTAACCAGAAGTACACACACTGGGCATACCTGGAGGAGAGAGCCAGGTCTGTAACAACCCCGTCGATGTGTGCAATGGGATCTTGAAAAGGGGAACGTAGCCGGGCAGTGGTGGCGCATGCCTTTAATCCTAGCACTTGGGAGGCAGAGAGGCAGGAGGATTTCTGAGTTCGAAGCCATCCTGGTCTACAGAGTTCCAGGACAGCCAGGACTACACAGAGAAACCCTGTCTCGAAAAAAGAAAAAAAGAAAAAAAGAAAAAAAAGAAAAAGAAAAAGAAAAAGGGGAGCGTCTCTAACAATGTGAGAAATGTCAGAAGATAGCTTTTCAGTCTTTGGCTTCGTCCCACGGCAGCAGTGACTAATGCAAGATGTTTCAGCCCAACCGCGGATCTCTCTTAATATTTCCAAATACTTCCTTTCTTCTCTCATTATTGCTCCAGTTCTGGTCGACAGCATTTCATAAGATCATAAAAATAAAGAAATAAATCGGAGCAAACTGGAATAACAGTGAAGTATCTGTGGAGATAAGCCTTGCTTCCTGGGCTGTTCCTCAAGCGCACACTGGACCATCTGTACCTGAGCCCCCAGCGGTGCACGCACCCAAGCCCTTCTCCCTTCCGCAGCAGCTGCCCGTGAGGCAACTCCTCCACTTTCCCCTCTGCCCCTCTTCAGATTTGAGGTGGACCGGTTAGTAACGGCCAGCATCATCCTCAAGAATGAACGCCAGGAAAAATATTTTACCTTAAAAGTGCTTCTTCAGTCCTACTCAAGAAATTTAGGAGCCATGCTCGCTTGCTGCACCATCCAGTCAGACTCAAAAGAATGTTGAGCAAGTTGTTGGCCCAGCCCCAGCCCCGTCATGTCTGAGGTTTAAACATCTGCAACATTAAAAAAAAAAAAAAAAAACTGAGCTATGTAGAAATAAGCAGTTTTGGAAACTGTGTGTCAGAAAATAGTGGCTCACTGCCTGAATGAGACATTCCTGTAAAATTCCTGCAGAACCACTGAGTAAAATTCCCAGCTTGCCAGACAGAGGGGCCACAGTGCTGCAGCAAGGATCCGAGCCCGACGGCACATTTTGCATGTTGCCAAAATGGGTACCTTTCTCCCTCCCTCCAACTCCTGCACCAGCGTTTTCACCTTTGACCTGCAAATATGTTCACATCATGGTCAGCATAGCAACAATACCCTATGCCACTTTCTGGAGTTAACACACTACCTGCCCTTTATAGCTATGTTCTACCTTCTTAACACAATGTGGGACGCCAGGCGTGGTGGCGCACGCCTTTAATCCCAGCACTTGGGAGGCAGAGGCAGGTGGATTTCTGAGTTCGAGGCCAGCCTGATCTACAGAGTGAGTTCCAGGACAAAGTGAGTTCCAGGACAGCCAAGGCTACACAGAGAAACCCTGTCTTGAAACAAACAAACAAACAAACAAAAGACAATGTGTGTATGTGTGGGTGTGTGTATATATACAGACATATGTGTGTGTGTATATATGTGTGTATGCATATATTTGAAGTGGATACTTGGCATGCATAAAACACCTAGATTGATCCCAAGTACCTCATAAATGAGTTCTGGTGGTACACACACCTGTAATCCTAGTATAGAGAGGTGGAAAAGGCTCAGAAGGTCAAGGTCACTTGCAGCTACATAGAGAATTCCAAGCCAGGTTGGGAAACAGGAGACTTTGTCTCAAAAGAGAGACAGACAGAGAAACAGAGAAACAGAGAAACAGATGAAGATAGATAGATAGATAGATAGATAGATAGACAGACAGATAGACATACATACATACATGCATAGATGGATGGATGATTTGGCCAGTAAACATGCTTATGTATAAACTCAAGGGCCAGAATTCCATTCCTGGAACCTCATAAAAACACCAGATGCTATAGCACACGCCTACCCTCTCAGCACTCCTAGGGTCAGATGGCAGACTGAGACAGAACTGTCCAGCTAGCCTGGAGTACCTAGCATGGCACAGATCTCTATGCGTCTATATGATGGGAATAGGCAACCAACTGTTCTCTGACTTCCAGATGTATGGCACTACACATACAGGCTCACACTTACAAACACCACATATCGCACATACACACTAATAATCAATTAAATTTAAATGTCACTTTATGGATAGATGAGCTTCTTACACATCTTCTCTGTGGTTAGGTGCAGTAGCGCGTGGGTCTAAGCTCTGAGGAAGTGCTGAGCAGGGGAATGGATTCTGAAACTAACAGCCGCAAGGTACATGGCAAGTTTCTAAAACCAAAACCGTAACAAAATCAACCCCACCAACTATGGACATGAAGAAAATTTTAAAATAAAAATCCAGGTGTGGGGGCTGGCAAGATGGCTCAGCGGGTAAGAGCACTGACTGCTCTTCCAAAGGTCCTGAGTTCGGATCCCAGCAACCACATGGTGGCTCACAACCACCCGTAGTGAGATCGGACGCCCTCTTCTGAAGACAGCTACAGTAAATTACACCGGAGTGAGCGGGGCCGGCAGAGGTCCTGAGTTCAATTCCCAGCAGCCACACACATGATAGCTCACAGCCATCTGTACAGCTACAGTGTACTCATACACATAAAAAATAATAATAATAAATCTTTAAAAAAAGAAAAGAAAAATTAAAAAAAAAATCCAGGTGTGGCAACTTGTGCCAGAAATCTAAGTACTCTGGAGGTTGAAGCAGTTCGAGGTCACTCTGGGCTACACTGTGAATTCCAGGTTGTCCTAAGTTACAGAGTAAAGCCCTATTTCAAAAATGCAGGGAGCTGGAGAGATAGCTCAGTGGTTCGAAGTACTGGTGACATTTCCAGAGGACCTGGGTTCAATTCCCCAGTACCCACACAATAACTCACAACCATCTGTAACTGCGGTTCCTGGGAGCTGAGACTCACTCTCTTTCTGGCCTCCAAGGGAACGAGGCATGCACTTGGTACACAGACTTAGACCTATGCACATAAAACTAAAGAATAAAAATAAAAGTTAAAAGATGGACTTTGGTTGGGAGGCAGAGGCAGGCGAATTTCTGAGTTCGAGGCCAGCCTGGTCTACAGAGTAAGTTCTAGGACAGCCAGAACTATACAGAGAAACCCTGTCTCGAAACACCAAAAAAAAAAAAAAAAAAAAAAAAAAAAAAAGATGGACTTTGGGGCTGGAGAGAAGGCTCAGCAATTAGGCCACTTGCTACCCTTGCAAAAGGCTCAGCTTCAATTCCCAGCCCCCACATGGCGGCTCACAACCATTCATAGCCCCAGTCCTAGGGGGTCCAACAGACATAAATGTGGTGCGCATATACGCAAATGCAGGCAAACCATTCGTACACATAAAATAAGCCTAAAAAGGTAAAACATATTTGTAACCATGATCCTAAATACACAGAAAATGCCCCATCCATAGTAAACTCCCACTGTCAGTAGTACACAACTAATCAACCACTCAAAGCACCAGAAACATATCCCAGTCTGATGACTGCTGGGAGCGAGACTGACAGCTAGGAAATAAGGTCCTGGGCTTCATCACTGGTATCAAAGTACACACTACACACACACACACTATACATATGTACATACACACATACATACATGCATACACTGTAATATATACATACACACATACATACATGCACACACTGTACACATGTACACACATACATACATGCACACACTGTACACATGTACACACATACATACATGCACACACTGTACATATATACATACATACACATACATATATGCACACACTGTACATATGTGCATATATACACATACATGCATGCACATACTGTACATATGTACACACACATACATACACACACTATACATATGTACATACATATACACACTATACATATATACATACATACACATACATACACACACTATACATATGTACACACATACACACACATACACATACACACACATACATGTGTGAAATGTATGAAAGGTTATTGAGCAATACTCATTTATTTGTTTGGGACACGGTCTCTAGACCAGGTTGGCTTTGAACTTATAGAGACTCACCAGCCTCTGCCTCCCACATGAGAAATACTCTTTTTTTTTTTTTTTTTTTTTAAGGGTTTTTGTTTTTTGTTATTTTTAAATATTTATTTAATTTTATTTATATAGGTACACTGTAGCTGTCTTCAGACACGCCAGAGGAGGGCATCTCTCCAGTCCCTAGTTAAGGTTTTATTGTGTGTCTGTGCATGTGTACGTGGGGGTGGGGGTGGGGTGCTTGAGCCACACAGCATGCCTATGGAGATCAGAGGCTAGCTAACCTCGGGAGCTGCTCCTTCCTTCCTTCTCAATATGGTTTCTGGGGATTGAACTCAGGTCACCAGGTCTGCACAGCAAGAGCCTTTGTAGACTGAGCCTGAGAAGTGCATTCTTTCGTGGGCTAAACTGGATTCAACGAGTGCCACCGGGGTCTCTGGAGAGATGATTAGGAACCATTTCGTATAACTGCGTCAGAAATTTCACTTGCAGATATCATCACGGAGACGTTCTCTCCCAAAGAACATGGAGAGGAATGGAAGTATCTCAGCTATAGCAATGTCACACGGACTCTTTAACCCCTTCGCAAGTCACCACCTTCCGATGGCACTGCCATGTCACCTCTGTCAATGGATTGAAAGCAGATGGGTGCCTGACTTGAAAAGGGACATGCGGGCGGGCGGAATGTCCTTCTTGTCCAGTAGGTATGAGGTTGTTCCTGGCGGGGGTGTGAAGACAAGTTTCCATTCCAGACAAGGGTATCTGTGTGGACAACGGAGATCTGAAAATTGCTTCCTTCACGAGAACTGCCGGCTTATTACTTGGGCTACTTGATGTAGCCCAAGGCACACTAAGACCTTCAAGTCTCAGGTAACTCTACTCAGTAGCCTGCTCCCAGATCAACATCTCATCCCAGCCTACCCAGGATGCCAGTGTCCCAGCTAAGGTCACAGAGCCGCAGTAACCCTAGCTGTCACCATCCCTCTTCCATCCATCCTCTGGGAAAGAATGGGGTCAGAACCTTTCCAGGAAAACCACACAGGGTCTAAAAAAGTGCCAGCCTCCAAGAGACAGCCGATTTGGGAGTTAAATGATAGGTGCTAATGTGAGGCCACTGGTGTTAAAGGCAGACTCTGTCATACTCCGTAGCCCTGGTAGGCCTGGAATTCACTGTGTAGACCAGCCTGGCCTCCAACTCACAGAGATCCTCACAAAGCAATCTTGAGTTAAATCCTTGACCTTTCTAACCCATAACCTTTCTTCGCTTGTTGAGGATAACATTGCTATATTTCTTTCTCCTTATCTGTGTAGATGAATATGTATTTACATGTGCGTTTGCATGTGTGTGTGTGTGTGATGTGCCTATGTGTACATGAGATGTTTGTGTATGTGTATGATGTGTACATGAGACGTACGCATGCGCTCCCACAGATGCACACCACAGTGTGTGTGCGGCAGTCAGGTCAGATGGTAACTTAGATATAAGCCTTCGCCTTCTACCTTGTTTGAAGCCAGGTCTCTCTACTGTTTCCAGCTGCACTGTGTACACCAGGCTAGCCAGCCAAGGAGTTTCCAGAGATTCTTCTGTATGCAGGAAGCATAGGGATTACAAACCAAACTGCCTCTCTTTATGTACATTGGGAGGTCTTCATGCTCTTGGGCTAAGCCCTACAAACCGAGTCATCTCCCCAGGCCCCTCTGTGCCTGTGTTTCTTTTCTTTTTTTCATTTTCTTTTTTTTTTTTTTTTTAAGATTTATTTATTTCCTGTCGCTGTCTTCAGACACACCAGAAGACAGCATCAGATCCCCATTATAGATGGTTGTGGGTGACCATGTGGTTGCAGGGATTTGAACTCAGGACCTCTGGAAGAGCAGGTAGCGCTCCTAACCACTGAGCCACTTCTCCAACCCCACACCTGTATTTCTTAAAATATAATGTGTAAAGACTGAGATAATATGTGTGATGTAACCGGCGGTAAGCTGAAGACCTCAATATGTCTTATCACAGCACACTTAATTGAACAACATCCGTGTGTGGCAGGCATTGCAGAGGGGCCAGCTTCAGTACCTTGTAGCCAGCATCATCCTTTTTGTTGTTGTTGTTGTTGTTGTTGTTGTTGTTGTTTGAGACAGGGTTTCTCTGTGTAGCCCTGGCTGTCCTGGACCTCTCTATAGACCAGGCTGGCCTCGAACTCAGAAATCCACCTGCCTCTGTCTCCCAAGTGCTGGGACTAAAGGCGTGCGCCACCACCGCCCGGCACGCCAGCATCATCCTTACTTTCACCAGGAAATGAACTCCCAGTTTTCAGTTGCCAGGCACAGAAGTACATTTTCAGCCTCATCTCCAGCCACATCCCTTCTCTCTCCTCCCAAGCCAGACTTTCCTAGCTCTGGATCCTTAAGTTTATTATTTATTTATGAGCATGCTGTTGCTGACACACCAGAAGAGGGCATCATACCCAATTACAGGTGGTTGTGAGCCACCATGTGGTTGCTGGGAATTGACTCAGGACCCCTGGAAGAGCAGCCAGTGCTCTTAACCACTGAGCCATCTCTCCAGCCCTTAAGTTTATTCTTTTCCTCACGTAGAATTCTTTCCCCATCGATGTCCATTGGATACCTCACCTCAAGAGCACTCCCTGATCCTGCCTCTTCTAGAGCTTTGAGCACTGCTGTGCCTCAGTTCTGTCGGCCCTTTAACCTCTCTCTTAACAAGCAGCAAGCAGTCCCTTTAGGATCGCTGTCTCAGGCTTTAAATATTTATTCACTGGTGGTTTCTAACATGTGTCATTACATCAGCCTTTCCCGTCTCCATGGATACTGAGTGGATACAGGTGGGCACGATCTCTGGCTGATCCTGCCAAACCAAATGCTTAAAGCCAGAACTAGAGTCCACTCTTGACTTGTTCTTTCCTCTCAATTCCATATCCCACTAGGGCATAGTACCTGTTGGTTCTGTTTCAGGTCCAGAATCTGCCCTAGGTTGTTCTGAGCCCTGGCCCAAGTCATCACCTTTTTTTCTGGATTTCTTCAATGTCTCATTTTCTTGGTTGCTTTTGGTGGTGGTGTGAGGAGAGGACGCCGGTTTCCGTCTAGATTGTTTTAAGTAGGGTCTCGGGGGTGGAGAGGTGGCACAGCAGTTAAGAACACTGGCTGTTTGTCCAGAGGACTGGATCCCATTTCCAGCACCCACATGGTGGCTCACAACCGTACAACTGTATAACTCTAGTTCCTGGAAATCAGATACCCTCTTCTAACCTCCATAGGAACTACAAATACACAGACATACATGCAGAAAAATTACCTACAAAGGTAAACAAGACTGGGTGTGAGTGGTAATGTACACCTTTGATCCCAGCACTCAGGAGACAGAGACAGGAGTTTGAGACCAGCCTGGCCTACAGAGTGAGTTTCAGGGCAGCCAGGGCTATACAGAGAAACCCTGTCTCGGAGAAAAAAAACTAAACGGGGTTTCACTCAGGCCTATGAGCTGGCCTGGAATTCACAACAATGTCCCTGCCTCTCAGGGTTAGATATTAAAACAGGCATCAGACACCATGCCTGACTTCTCACAGTAATCAGAGCAGTCAAACAGAAAGGAAATGCATGGCTGTAGGGGGGGGTGCGGTTACCCATGGCTGTGGGGTAAGGTACCCATGGCTATGGGGTGAGGTACTCATGGCTGTGGGGTGAGGTACCCATGGCTGTGGGGTGGGGTACCCATGGCTGTGGGGTGGGGTACCCATGGCTGTGGGGTGAGTTACCCATGGCTGTGGGGTGGGGTACCCATGGCTGTGGGATAAGGTACCCATGGCTATGGGGTAAGGTACCCATGGCTATGGGGTAAGGTACCCATGGCTGTGGGGTAAGGTACCCATGGCTATGGGGTAAGGTACCCATGGCTGTGGGGTGAGGTACCCATGGCTGTGGGGTAAGGTACCCATGGCTGTGGGGTGAGGTACCCATGGCTATGGGGTAAGGTACCCATGGCTGTGGGGTGAGGTACCCATGGCTGTGGGGTGGGGTACCCATGGCTGTGGGGTGGGGTACCCATGGCTGTGGGG
>JADRCD010199558.1:39569-60750 GCA_019843815.1 Montemys delectorum | reverse complement strand
ACATAGTTCTACCAGAGGACCCAGCCATACCACTCCTGGGCATATACTCACAAGATGCTTCATCATGTAATAAGGACACGTGCTCCACCATGTTCAATGCAGCATTATTTATAATAGCCAGAAACTGGAAACAACCCAGATGTCCCTCAACAGAGGAATGGATACAGAAAGTGTGGTACATCTACACAATGGAGTACTACTCAGCTATTAAAAACAATGAATTTATGAAATTCTTAGGGAAATGGATGGATCTGGAGAGTATCATCCTGAGTGAGGTAACCCAATCACAAAAGAACACACATGGTATGCATTGTCTGATAAGTGGTTATTAGCCCAGAAGTTTGAAATACACGAAGAACGACACACAAACCACAAGAAACCTAAGAAGAAGGAAGACCAAAAGGTGGACATTTCATTCCTTCTTAAAAAGGGGAATCAAATACCCACAGAAGGAGTGGCAGAAATTAACTATGGAGCAGAGACTGAAGGAAGGACAAGCATATAGCTATCTCCTGAGAGGCTCTGACAATACCTGACTAATACAGATGTAGAGGCTCACAGCCATTCATTGAACTGAGTACACGGTAGTCAATGAAGGAGTTAGAGAAATGATCTATGGAACTGAAGGGTTTGCAGCCCCTTAGGACGAACAACAATATGAACTAACTAGTACCCTGAGAGCTCCCAGGGACCCAGCCACCAATCAAGGACTTTATATGGTGGGACTGAATGTTCTGGCAGCATGTGTATAGCAGAGGATTGCAAAGTCTATCATCAATAGGAAGAAAGGACCTCGGCCTTGTGAAGGTTTTGTGCCCCAGTGTAGGGGAATGCCAGGGCCAATAAGTGGGAGAGGGTGGGGTGGCAGGCATGGGGAGGGGGAGGCAAAAGGGGTTCGTTCTTGTTGTTTTTGTTTGTTTGTTTGTTTTTTGGAGGGGAACCTGGGAAAGGAAAAATTTACATATAAATAAAGAAAATATCTAATAAAAAAGAAAGAAAGAAAGAAAGAAAGAAAGAAAAACCTTAATCACACACACATAAATATATGTATTAATATATTTACATATTTAAAAATGATCCCACTGCTTTCAGAGTCCCCACCCCTCATCTATATTATATACATATATATGTATACATATATAGTTAGTCATAGTCATATATATATATATATATATACATACAGATACATATATATATATGTTTAAAAAAACACCCTGCAAATGTGTACTTGTCATAGAATATGCCTACTTCCATATGACAGTACAGAAGTGAAAGTTAAAACTCCTTCTGAGTAGCCTTTCCCCATAAGTAGCCTATGGTGTGAGTGTTGAGAAAATGGAGCAACCGCTGCTTTTATCCCCTCACTGTTCAACATGGGCATTTTCTGTTTCATTTTACTGTGTCTAGGTTCACTCTTAACACATCTACCAAAGAAAGAGGCTAAAATTTTATAGCCTTCAAAATTCAGTGAACTGTGAATTTAAGCATGCCTCCAATTTTATTTTTGTTGTGGTATTGGGGGTAAACTTTTCATCTGTTTGACTTATTGCCATGTCTCTATGCTTTGGGTTGAATATACGACATCCCCTCCTGAAAGCTCATGTCTCTGAACACTTGGTCTCTAGCTGGTGGTATTGTCTTCAAAGGATGTGGGACCTTTGGGGCATAGAAACTAAAGGTAGGGTTTAATAGTTATAGCTCAAGTCTCTCTTTGTTGCCTGATCCCCAGAGACAATTGGGCCTCACACCTCTTCCCTACAGCTAAAATTCATCTATCTGTAGGCATTTTGTCCCAACAGGAAGTTAATATACCCTGGTACCGGGAATGGCATATACTATGTCATGATGAATATTTGCTGAATGAGAAGATAAATTAAATTACTTATTTTATTTCAGCTCATGTCACGTGAGAGCATTCTCAGAAGAGGACAAAGAAAACATGGGGATATGTGATAAATACAAGACTTTTATTGAAATGATGTACTTACTGTCTTCTTCACATACACTCTGTGTATGAACTTTCATGTGTGACATCATCAATAAAACGCAATTCACTGAATTTTCTATTTCTATAACTTCACCTGTCACTCTGCTTCCCTTTTTATTCCTATGGTAGAATGTCAACAACATTCAAGATGACTAGGAACAAAGTTAGGGGTAGAGGAGAGGAGTACATGGTGAGGAAGCCAGAGGCATAGCTTAGTTATAAATCATACAACCAACAACAGATCTTCCAGTGACAGGAGCACCTGCCCCGAAGTAGCACTCCTTAGGCGGGGCCATAGGACACAACAGCCTCCCCTTCCTTACCCCATGCCCTATTTGGGTTTTTTCTCATTTTCTTTTCATGCTACTATGTTAGAAAAGTCATTGTAGCATACAAAAATCAATAAAAATTCAATTCCGAATAATAGTTCTCTGCAGCTAGGCAACACTAGGGAGTTATCGGCTCATTCAATGTTCTGGCAGTTAATGCAATGAAATAAAAATAATTTACTCATTCAAACCAAATCAGCCAGTGAAAAATCATAGACATTTTTTAATAGTCATAGTCAAGACCATTTGTTAAGATGCAGGAAGGTGACACAATGTCCCATTAGTTGTCCAACTACACTGGTTTCAAATCGGGTTTGAATCTTTCCTACTGTGTTTCTTCAGAAGGAACAACAAACCCCATTTGTCATACATAAAAGGAATTTGTAACTCTGCCAAATGCAGGTCATTTGTTGTAATAAAAGGGCTGATTCAAACGCATAGCAGATGTCCAGCAGAAAATGCAAGTCAGGGCCCAGTGCCTCTATTTGGTTCTGTCTCAGTCTTTGGGTTCTAAACAGTAATGGCCTGCGAAGTCAGCTACTGACTCCAGTTCCCCTGGGAAGCATATGAAAGGCATCCTGCCAGGTGATGGTATACTATCCATGCCTCTCTGGCCAGCTTTGCTAAACTCCTGCTTGGCTTTAGATTCTGATTTAGATTATTGATACTGGCTATTCACACTACCCAGCTCATCTTGTCTTGAGTCTTACAGAGCCGAGTGTTACTGGGAGGAGCCCTTCAATAACAGCTGGTCATCAGACAGACTTCCACATGGAGATTCTTATATGCCAGCAACACAGATGAGGTATTATCCCTGCTCTGACCTAAAATCCCTGAGTATTACAGCTGTAACTCACTCCTGCTATGAACCCTGTAGCAACAGTTAGAAGGCCACTTCTGCCACAGTGGAACCAACATGGTACTCTCCATGTGACTTCCTCCCTCAGAGCACAATCTGCTGTCTGTGCCTACTGATACCCTGTGATGTTTGGCTGATGCACAGAGTCTGGGAACATAGAGACTCCCGAGGCTGATAGCATGGTCATAATATAACTTTAGGATCATGAGTTGCTTTGTACTCTGTAATCCTGCTGAGAGAGGGATGCCATTCATAAAACATTTTGTAACTATTGTTCTCCGGTATTTCCCTCCCTACTAGTGGCAAAAACTATTAGGTAAGTGACAGCAGTAGAGGAGACATAGGCTGGCTTTGCCAGTGGTGGGGACATTGGTGGTGGCTAATGATGGTTGCAGGACTGAGAAAGCATTCTGACAATGTAATATGCCTTCTACTGAGCTGCTCCCAGAAAAGCCCGCTCCATTGTGTGTGGTTTCTCTTGTTTATAAGTACAAAAACAAAAATTCATTTAGAATGCCAGGCAGTGGTGGCACATACCTTTAATCCCAGCACTTGGGAGGCAGAGGCAGAGGCAGGTGGATTTCTGAGTTCGAGGCCAGCCTAGTCTACAGAGTGAGTTCTGGGACAGCCAGGGCTATACAGAGAAACCCTGTCTTGAAAAACCACCACCATCACCACCACCACCACCACCACCACCACCACCACCACCACCACCACCACAACAACAACAACAACAACAACAAAAATGCATTCAGAAGCCATCAAAACCTGAGAAAAGCCTGAAAATTAGGAAGCAAAAAAAAAAAAAATCTTAATTATAAACCAGAGACTGGAGGAAATCAAACGTACTTTAAGCAGTGACTTCAATGAATGGATAAGTCTTAAGAGAACCATGCTTCAAGAAAGTTATAAAGTGACCACACAAGGCGATAAAGAGATCCAGCACAACTCCATCCACTAGGCTGCTACTAACTCCTTTCAGCACACACTTTGCTTTTGTTACTCTGACCAACCCTAGCCAGTTTCCTTTCAGTATTCTGCCAGGGTGAACTCAATTTATTCTTGATCTTTTCTTGTCCCTGTTGTTTTCTGTAATTAGTACTAGTTATTTCTTTTTAGCATCAGGTCTTATGCAGACAAACAATAATGCACAGGCCCAGGGTCCTTTATCCTTCATGAATGAGACTCCATGATGGTCAATGTGCAGAGCTGCTTGCAAGGTACATATTCTTGGTTCAATGGGTAAATGTGGTCTACAAATGGTACAACATACCAATATAACTGAGCAACTATATAGCACAGGAAGGAGCTACAGGTAAAGAAAGTACACAGGTTCAGGATTTCTTGGGTTTGCTTTGTCTCCAACTGACAGGAAGGAATTTGAGTCTTGATTATATTGATTATTTGGATCAGTACATGAAAGATAGGTGAAGCTTTACTAAATTATACTAAAATGTTTCAATGATCTTTGACAGAAAAATATTATATGAAATTCTTCAAAAATTATGAGGTAAAATATACCATGTTTTTAAGTTGTAGAATAAGATAAACATATAGTGATGGGATATATTATATCCTTATTTTTATCATGATCCATGGCATGTCATAGACAGAAATTAGTTATAAACCCCATATTCTGCCTGTTAGTATTTTTACTCTTTTTGGAGTGCTAATAGGAAAATGAATTCTAGGTGAATACAGATAACCACCAAAACAAAGTACTTCTGAAGAAAGAAAGCAAAAACCAGATACAGGAGCAAAATCATCAACTTTTCTGTGCTGTTCAATTCCCAAGAAGTACACACGGAGCTCATCTTCCTCCTGCTAGAAATCCCAATGCGAGGGTGCTTTATTCACACCTATAAGCACTGGCTTGCAGCCTGGCATCTTGATGAGCATTCCAAGATGCAATGAACTCCATGGTTGATGGAACCAAGTTTTTAAGACTGACACAGACATGAAGAATCATCCCTGGCTTCCCTGCGTGACCTCCACAGCCCTGCACGGGAAATTAGAGGGCTATGATCTTGCAATGAGTTTCAGAAGAAATGACCTAAAAATAACCTCAAGCATCCAATGCGCTCCACCTCATTATGATTCAGTACCATGACTGCAGAGGGAAGGAGAGAAAGAAAGAAAGAAAGAGGCAAAAAGAAAAGTCAACCTGGCAGCAAGAAGAAACAGAGCTTACCCGCAGTGTTAGATCTTTGATTCTCCCTTCAGCCCATCTCCCTGAGGTCAAAAAGGTCAACTACAACAACATATGGCCAGTGTCATGAGTACAAAATCAATAGAATAGCCACCAAATACCTAGTACCTCCTGGCCCCAAAAGTACATTTCTGTGGAAAGAAAACAAACAAATAAAAAAAAAAAAATCAAAGAGATTTGCTTTCCTTAACTTTCCCTTACCACACCATGGAGGATCCAAGTAATAATTGAGACTAAAATTTGTTATAACCAAATCTTAGTTGATGCTAAATATTATAAAGAGACATAGTAAATATTGCACATGAAATAAAAGCTTCAAAGAATTCAACCTAACTTGCTCTTGGGGAAACTTTCCAGAAAAAGAGAATCAAAAGGGGTTTTAAACCAGGATTGACTATGGAGATTTGAGGAAGCAAAGAATCCATCATGGCTGCAACAGAGAGAGAGGAAGCACTTCATCCAAAAGTACAGTTAATTCTCGAGTCAGTAGTAGGTCTAGAGAGTCACTTGGGGGAGTTAAGCTGTGGGAAGACCATAATCTACTCCTTAATTTTTTTTGTTTGACAAATTAAACAAAAGAAGTCCACTAATTCTTTGAAAATTGTATAGATGTAATTGGATCATATTTGTTCTTACTCTTTCCCTAACTCGTACTCTTACAGATTTCCTAACTCCTCCCAGATTCATTCCTCCACGCTTTTTCCAACATTATATTTATTTGTATTCTTAATAATATAATGAGTTCAATTTGAGTTACTCATATACTCATAAATGGGGACAATCCATTGGAGCAAGGTAGACCACCCAGGGACAATGCTTTTAAAATGAATTGACTCCCCCTTCCCCCAAAGCCATCAATTATCTCCAACATCTCAGTTGGCATGGAGACCAAAGAACTCTTACTTTGAGGGAGGAGGAAGAAGGCTATAAAGACTGCAAAACCTTTACTTCCTACCAAAGAGTATGATTTCAGTGGCCTTGAGCAGAGCTGTGTGACCTCACTTTCTGGTTTTCATGTGAATATCATCTGTGATGGGTTTTAGCAATCAGGAGGGTTCAAGGCTAGTTGGCTGAGCCCAGAACTCTCAAGTCTAGATTTTCTGATTTGATTTTTTTCTTCTGTTCCTATTCCTTCTTGGTAAATGTTCACAAAGAAAGTTTCTTAATTCTCCATGTTAACAATACATCCTCATCCAGCCCTGAAATGCTTATGTCCAGCCACACTGTAGCTCTTCTTTACATAGTTTAGCTTTTGGTAAGAGTCATCTGTCTCCTTCCTCCATATTTTCCATCTTCCTGCTAATTGCTTGTTCTACACAGTCTCTTATCACCTCTTTCATTAGTGGTCCTGGATCAGTGATAAGTCTTATAACAAAACTAATGGACACATTGAAATTCTTCCCATGATCTGTAGATAACACTGGGATCTTGAGCATTTATTTCTCATAAGCATCTCCACTTATTTTATATACTGCATTTATCTTTACCCTCCCTATGGACTTCTCTGGCTCTTCTCTCTTATCTATGGAATTTCACTCATACCTTACCATCCTTTCCATTTTTACTAGCAGTTTGAGAGCTGGAGAAAAGATACATGTAAAAGCGTTCCTGATGAATCGGTTCTTCCTGCATTTCCAATAGCAAATATTCCTAATCACTTATTTCTTGAGGACTCCAATTTAGGGCTTTCACGTTTATCTTATTTCCTGGGTTTCAGGCTCAAAAGCACAACTGCCTAACTAAAAACAGTTCATTGATGATCACAGGGGTTATGTATATCTTCACACACCATGATGATTAAACACTGAACTTGATATTTTGTTCCTGAAACTTGTTTCTTCCCTTATATCTGTAATTATATTTAATAAAATATTTAGCAATTTAGTTACTCAAGACAGAAACATAGACAGCCCCATACCTAACATACCTAAAATCTCCTACCTTAGTTTCTAGTTTCATATTTCAATAGGCATACCCTCATGTTAATGTCCCTTTTCTGGAGCCTCAAGTTTGTCCTATTCTCTTTAACCTGCATTTTCTGTACAATTATCAGCACCTCCCCCCATCAGCACTGTTGTTCTCTTGGAAGCCATATCCATGGTAAATGGGAAGCTTGGAAGTTTTGAGACATTAAATCACCTCTGCTACCTCAATGGCCAAACCATGTACTGGATGTCTTCGCTGAGGTTTCAAATCCCTTTATCACCTGATCTACCTATGTCTTCTCAAGTTGAAGTGTTTCCTGTTATCTTGTGTTTTATTTTCTATAAGCATGTATTAAACATTATAATCTGGACATCTGTCAATACCTGGTGATCCAAACAGTCTTGGGATTGGAGCCACTGCAGACTGGAAAGGTTTCAGTTAAAGATTATCAACCAAAGAGGTTAGTACAAATATTACAGAATTCAAACACTGAGAAGATTTGAAACCCTTTGCCTAAGATTTTGGATAAGAGATAGTCACCCTATACATGCATCTTTTTTTTTTTCTACCTAGGCACTCTTCTGTGGTCACATCCAAATTCCTTCCCATCCTAGAGTGAAAATTCCATTCCAGATAAATCCCCAACCTTGCTCAGGAAATTACCTTTCTTCATAAGTGAAGAAACACATCTTGGTCCCCTGAGACCAGGAGCTGTCCTGGTGGACTTCTTGAGCACACTGAATTTGTCAGCAATGCCCCTAAATGCTCTGCTAAAATTTCTTATTTACAAGTATCTCAATCGTTATACTGTGAACTCTTCAAAGGAAGGGACAGTAGCTTGTTCTTGGGCTGCCTAAAACATGCAGGTTACTGAACTATTGAAAGATGATTGCCTCTTCCCTTAAGTCAGCATCCCTCTCCTACATAGGAAATTTCTGGGGTATAATCTTGGCTTTCCATACTTAGGCAGAAATAACACTAACATAAGAAGAATCACTAGGCACAAAAAGTATGCAAAGACTAAGAGACTAATTTCTTTTTGTTGTTATTGCGTGTTTATTTTGTTTTCCAACTGTTGTTGGTTTGTTGGAAGGTTTACTAAGTAGGAAGATTGAGTACTGACTGAAGTAAAATCTATATTCTCTTTGCCAATAAAGCTTTACTGAGGTTTGAATAAAAATGGCCATCTTTGGGAAATTCAAGATGAATTACACTAAAGGAATACCAGACTGAATTAACCTGTGGTTTTTATTGAAAGGCAGTGGCTATGTTTCTGCAAATTTTTTCTTGGTAGAAGAATGGTTGGCAATAAATAGCATGGAAGAATTTCTCTGGGGAAATTTCATTTCTCCCTCACACATTTCTTTTCAATAGACCCCATCTTTAAGGTTGTCACTTATAAAAATGCAAGTATTAGGCAAAAGTAGGCCAATTTCTATCAGAATTATACAAACCATTGTTCTTTGTTTAAAGAAACACAGTTTCTATAGATTTAAGTTTCTCATAATCTATGCTGAAGAATATATAAGGGAGGCAGGGAGGCCAGGGAGGCAGGGCCATCCAGTTGGAGGCTAAGAAGATGCAGGTTGCAAAGTACGTTGATGTTTACAGTTGAATCTTCAAAACTCACTCAAACTCATCATTCTGTCCCAAAGGTCTCATGATTATTTCTACTGACCTAAGAGGAGTATGTACCATGATGTATCCACGGGCTTCACATTTGGGAAGTAAACTAAGTTTGTTTGAAAACATTAAAAACAAGTTTTATCTCTATAAAACATAAACATTGTCATTATTATTACCCAAAGTTTAACAATAGAGAAAAATTCAATAATTCATAGAGTTTAACATAGGAACAACTGCAACAACAAAGGATCCCCAATCTAAAATGCTCCTAAATCGGTTGATCAAGAAAAATTGTGAATTTAGACCATATACGAATTTTGATGTTTGGGTTGGAGATGCTCAATGAGTGAAGTTGTTGTGGTTAATTGACTCTGAAACATAAAAACTGTTAGTCTGAAGACTTTCAGACAATGTCTGTTCAATATGTACATAGTAATGTAAATAATCCAGAGATGACTTCCAGATTATGATAAGAGATTCCAGTACAATGCCATTTAACATAGACAGTTGACCAACCAAGTGCTTATACTATAGGACCCTAAATTCCTGTGGATACCGAGGACTTAAGAGATCTTGTGGCTTCTCTAGTGTCTGACATGTAGATATCATTTTGAGTAAATTGTTCAGAATGATCTATCACATCAAATTTTATTAATGTAATGTATCCAGTGTCTTCCTAAAAGTACAAATTGTGTACCTTTAGAAAGAACAGTGCTGAAGTGATTACTTCTATTCATCATATGAGGAGACATCTCATTGACTAGTGATTTATTATTTGCTGTAATAGACGATGATCACATTTTCCATTGCAAATTTACCATCTTCTTCTTTATGACCAACAAGTAGATGTAGAGACTAAGATTCTGTAAACTGGCTAGGAACCCTGGAACTCTTACCCATTAGTGTTGGCTTCCATCACAGTATTTGTCTATATTCACTAAAATTATAATAGACATTTTCATTCTAGAATAAGTAAGAATTAGCCCTCTGTTTTCATTATTCTCTGTGTCAGTATCTGTCACTGTCTCTCTCTGTGCCTCTTTCTCTCTGTCTCACTGTATATGTACATGCACATAAGCACACACACAAACACCACACACACACACACACACACACACACACATACACACAGACACGCACAGACAGACATGTATGTGTGTGTGTGTATATGTGTGTGTGTTTGTGTACACCTGTATGTTTATGGAAGTCAGAGGTTCATATTATGTATCTTCCTTGATTGATCTCAACCTTAATTTTTTTGAGTCAATGTTTCTCATTAAACTTAGAGCTTACCAATTGACTTTACAGGATAGCCAGCAAACGCCAAGTATATCTTCTTGTCTTTGCCTCCTCAATGCAAATTCACTTTAAAATTATAATAAAAAGAATGAAACAGCAAACCTAGAATGATTTATTAGTGTAAGCACAAGATCTTAGGTGGACATTCAAGGTTTCTCTGTGTAGCCCCTGGCTGTCCTGGAATTCACTCTGTAGTCCAGGATGGCCTCAAACTCAGAAATCTGCCTGCCTCTGCCTTCCAAGTGCTGGGATTAAAGGGATGTGCAACCACTGCCTGGCTGAGAACCCAGTTTTTTTTATGTGGGTTCTGGGTATCTGAGTAACTGACATCTGGATATTTGAGTCACACACTTGTGGAGCATATGCATTACCCATGAACATCCTCCCCAGCTACTTGCTTGAGCTATATATACTTAATCAATGTGAATCCTTACTTAATGAGTTATATTGTTTTACTATAATTTAGTTCTATGCTCAAACTGTCCAAGGACTGTTCTGTGTGGCTGTATTTTTTTGTACAATGAAAAAATTATATTGAGGTACAGTAGGCAAAATAATTGACCATTATGCTTCTAAATTCTATGCCACAGGGGACAAAAGAAGACTAAAAAATCACTTGGGTTATAAAATGCAAAGGATGTTCACACCTCACTGTAACACAGGAACTATATCTGTTTTGAACCAAAATTTCTGCATGATGTTAAAGAATGAATAGTTATTTCATTGGGTAATAGTTTTCTATCGAAGTCTTTTTATAACTGTACTACAATTATATTAGAAAACATACTTAGTAAGGGCAACGAAGGCAGACATGGTACTATATTAGAGAATCCACAAGTCTGCATCTAACACACACACACACACACACACACACACACACACACACACACACACAGAGTAAAGGCCAGTATATACAAGCTAAATAATTCCTGTTGTCAGTGAACTCATAGCTCTATGTATCTGCATGAGTTTGTGGTTACTTTTGTAAACAAGCCTGCTGTAAGATCAGTTGTACAAACATTTAGGGTATATAGTTGTCTTGTACAGTTATATATGTTTCATTCCTTTTGTTACAATTTTCAAGCCAATTCCTATTTACTAAGAATATATTTACTTCAGAACTGTTTCACAGGGTAGGTTGGCAGCCCCGTAATATATTTCCGTATCATATGGAAATATGCCAGCTGAGGAAGCAAGTACAAAACTATCTAATCATAAGCTTCTCAGAACGCTTCCCATGGTTCAATGGGACAAGAACATAAAGATATAAATAGAGAAAGAGTGGCAACAGTAAGCCATATCAATGTTAACCTGAAGACTTTCAGTAAACGGCTAAAGGAAATTCTAGGCACTAACTTGTAACCTTAGGGAAGGTCGATCATTATGTCAAACATTTGCTTGATTTGTACCTTTATGTTGGCTTTGCTCTCTATTTATCTGATGACCTAGAACCTCTGCTTACTTTGAGAGTGCTGGGATTATAAGATATTTGTGGAGTGTAAAATTTTGAGTGTAGGATCTCTTGAATGCTAGGCAAGTACTCTACCAATGAACTGACTCCATTCACTGTTGACATCATTTCTTAATTTATAGACAACCTTACTGTCTGACATCTTACCTAGATATCTAACTTAAGTACATATTCTCAAATGTCACTGCCAGATAGATGCACTTTCTTCTCCATGGAGAGTGCAGGAGGAGCTGCTAGAGCAGGAACAGTGCTCCACCATTGGTCATGTCTGGTTCCAAGCTCTACTCTCATTTGTCAGCTTCATGCCTAGACCCACGGATACTGCTGCTGACTTTATAGTAAAAACCATCCTCCCTGAATCCTGTATGATATAATTTGAGGGTATCCATAAGCTTTCAAGGCCAGTTATTTCCTTAAAAAAACAAGAAAAAACTCAACTGCAACATATATGATGTGAGTTTTCAGAGGTGGCTTCACAGGTGATTATGCTCCATGTAATTTCACAGGGCTCAGCACATGCTTCAAATGACTGATTTTATGGAAAGATGTCCCATGCTCGTGGATTGGCAGGATTAATATAGTAAAAATGGCCATCTTGCTGAAAGCAATCTACAGATTCAATACAATCTCCATCAAAATTCCAACTCAATTCTTCACAGACTTAGAAAGAGCAATTTGCAAATTCATCTGGAATAACAAAAAATCTAGGATAGGGAAAACTATTCTCAACAATAAAGGAATCTCTGGTGGAATCACCATCCTGGATCTTAAGCTGTACTACAGAGCAATTGTGATAAAAACTGCATGGTATTGGTATGGTAACAGGCAGGTGGATCAATGGAACAGAATTGAAGACCCAGAAATGAACCCACACACCTATGGTCACTTGATCTTTGACAAAGGAGCTAAAACAATCCAGTGGAAAAAAAGACAGCATTTTCAACAAATGGTGGTGACTCAACTGGCAGTTAGCATGTAGAAGAATGCAAATCAATTCATTCCTATTTCCTTGTACAAAGCTCAAGTCCAAGTGGATCAAGGACCTCCACATAAAATCTGATGCACTGAAACTAATAGAAATGAAAGTGGAGAAGAGCCGCAAGCACATGGGCACATGCGTAGGATTAAAATACTCAGGTGACAGCAGATGCTAGAGAAGTTGTAGAGAAAAAGGAACACTCCTTCATTGCTGGTGGGATTGCAAGCTGGTACAAGCACTCTGGAAATCAGTTTGGCAGTTCCTCCGGAAACTGGGCATACTACTACCAGAGGACCCAGCTATACTACTCCTGGGCATATACTCAGAAGATGCTCCAACATGTAATAAGGACACATGCTCCACTATGTTCATAGCAGCCTTATTTATAATAGCCAGAAACTGGAAACAACCCAGATGTTCCTCAATAGAGGAATAGATACAGAAAATGTGGTATTTCTACACAATAGAGTACTACGCAGCTATGAAAAACAATGAATTTATAAAATTCTTAGGGAAATGGATGGATCTCGAGAATATCATCCTAAGCAAGGTAACCCAATCATACATAAAAAAAAAAAAAAACAAACAAACAAACCAAAAAAACCCACATAGTATGTACTCTCTGATAGGTGGATATTAGCCCAGAAGATCAGAATACACGAAATACAATCTACAAACTACAAGAAACTCAAGAAGAAGGAAAACCAAAGTGTGAATACTTTGTTCATTTCTTAAAAGTGGGAACAAAATACTCATGAAAGGAGTTGCAGAGACAAAGTGTGGAGCAGAGACTGAAGGAAGGACAATCCAGGGACTGCTCCACCTAGGAATCCTTCCCATATTCAATCATCAAATCCAGACACTATTGTGTACGCAGGCAGGCAAGTGTTGGCTAACATGAGCCTGATATAGCTGTCTTTTAAGTGGCTCTGACAGTAACAGACTAATACAGAAGTAGAGGCTCACAGTCATCCATTGGACTGAGCACAGGGTCCCCAAAGAAGGAGCTAGAGAAAGGACCCAAGGAGCTGAAGGGTTTGCAGCCCTTAGGACAAACAACAATATGAACTAACTAGTACCTTCCGAGCTCCCAGTGCCTAAACCACCAACGAAGGAGTACACATGGTGGGACTAACGGCTCCAACAGCATGTGTATAGCAGAGGATGGCCTAGTCAGTTATCAAGGGCAGGAAAAGCCCTTGGCTCTGTGAAGGTTCTATGCCACAGTGCAGGGGAATGGTAGGGCCAGGAAGTTGGAGAAGGTGAATTCATGAGCAGGGGGAGGGGAGAGGGAACAGGGCTTTTGTTTTGTTTTATTTCTTTTTTTTCTTTCTTTTTTTTTTTTTTTTCAGAGGGGAAACTGGGAAAGGAGATATCATATGACATGTAAATAAATTTAAAAAAAAAAAAAAGACTGATTTTGTGGTCCAAACTCCTAACTTTTAAACACTGAACTTTGCTCATTTTACACTGGGTCTCAGAAAGTATGTTCCCAGCTCTGCTTCTATAAGCCTCCATGGTACCTCTGTGCAACCAGGACACTCATCAGCACTGGGCTTGGCAAGCAAACAGTATGTGCATGATTTCAGGTGGCTACAAGTGCACCCCACCGTGCTCAGCCTTGGTACCTGACTACAGCTCTATTTTAGCAAACACCCATGCCTTGACTAGATGATTTTATGCAGCTTACAAATATCATTCAGAAACTAAGCTCTCATATCCTTCAATAGTATCTTATAGCCTATAGATTAACATATGGTTATGGGAAATGATTGATCTTTGGAAGAAAGCAATATTATTGCCTTTCTTAACTTTAGGGGACATTCTGCCGTGAACAGAGAAATGAACTTTTCAAATGTTTGTGCAATTTATACAAGGTATTGAAGACTGTTTCCCACAATGTATGTGGACAGAGAATAATGGACCAAGCAGGTAGTATAAACAGCTGAGGTCACATCTGTAGTACATGGGGTAACATGGTTTAATGTTTCATCTCTTCAATTCCCTTTGACCTCCGCTTATTGCAGTGCTGATGATATGCTGTCAGCTCCAGACAAGGGGAGCCAAAGATGATTTTCCATGTTCTTATTAGCAATAGACTCACAAGAAAACCAGACAGCTGGACATCGTCATGAACAACAATGAACAGACGTCCTTTTGTGAAGAGGAGTTAAGCCTTGCATGAATGGCATTGCTGTTCAAGATGATACCCACTACAAAGGTAATCTATAAGATCTGCTTGAGCCTTGGAAGTCATAAGTGTGAAGGTAATAATGGTGGAACCTTGAGGCAGTTCATAATCTAAAAAGACAAATGAATTCACAAACAACTTCAAAATAATTATGATTATAGATATCATGATAACAGTCCTAAAAATTCTGTGGGAAGACAGAGATGGAAACTTAGAGTCATGAAATTTGGAAGCTGTGGATAATAGAGAAGGATCTTTGATGTTCAAATTGATCTAAGAGGCTAGTGAGGTCAGTGGGATTAACAGATTTGTTAAGTTGACATCTATGTACAAAGCGGCAAGTAGGATAATCCTTCTATAGGGACATAACATAAGAATAAGGAGTCAGAGACAGGGATATGGGGCTATACATGTGCTCCCAGGAGAAATGAACACAGGCAAAACACAGACAGGGAAAGTGGCCCATACTTCTGAGCCTAAGCATTTTCCCTAGCATCTAATACACTGGTTCTCAACTCTCCTAATGCAGTACCTTATATTGTTCTGACTTTTGCTGCTCCTTTCTAAATGTAATTTTGGTAGTGTTATGAATCTTAATGTAAATATCTGCGTTCACTGATGGTCTTAGGTGACCCATCTGAAAAGGTCAGCTGACCCCCCCACAAAGGGCTTGTGAACCACAGGTTGAAAATCTAAGTGGTGCTCACTCACTCACTCAGGTGGAGCCCAGCACACCTGTAAGGATGTCATGGGGAAAGACAGGCAAAGGAGGTTACACCTGGAAATGTTAAGGTATATAAACATTTATTTATTCCCATATTTAATTTTGCAAGCATGAAGCACAGGCCTGAGTAGTTCCCAGCATATGAAATTACTTATTGAAGCCAGGAAGCTGAGATGCACAATAGAGACAACTGAATGTCTTTTTATTTCTTTTCTGATTTTCAAAAAGAAACTACCTCTAAAAGAAAAATAAAATAATCCTGTTTGACTCCAGCCTGTAAGTATAGAGCACCCTGTGGCTGTAAATGAGATTTTTCTAATTTCTTAACTCACTCTTACCGCATTTGCAGATATTTTAGAAGCATCTCAAATAAACATCATATTTACATTTTATTCAGCATGTCTTAAATTATGTTCCTTTTTTAAAAAAAATCAACAAAATAGTGATTTCCTACTGTGTATTCTTCCAAGTGTCCAACTTGATAGAACAGACTCAATTATAAGAGAAGGATACTTCTTATAGTTCTCAGCCCAAAATTAGGTAGGGTAGCCAAGTGTCTAGGGTCTCCTTGACCAAGGGTTTAATGCTACAGGCACAATACCTCATAAGCAGATGAAGGAGCGAAAGAAAAACAGAGAATAAAAGAGAGCACTAAGCCGCCAAATGCTCACCCATGAAAATAAACAACTACGAATAATTGAGTATTCCTGGTTTTGACAATGGTCCAGCAGCAGATGCCACAGCATGTTGTCTCTTCCAGCCCAAGTGGACCAGACGGATGAGGGAGGGCCTGTGGGAGTTGTTCCCTGGAGACAGGCTTCTGCCAGCTTAGTGGGGGGTCACTGTAGGCTGCCTTTATTTATCTATTTTTACCGTTCTAAACTCACTTTGGTAACTAGGTCTCCGCTATTTCCAGCCCCCAGTAGTTGGTGGCCAGCCAATTTCTCCCTGTTTCTACCATAGTGTGATTACAAGGAATCTTAGTTAAGGGGGATGACAGTCACACTGCACATACAGTAGAACTTGACCATGAGGAGGTTCACAACTGACTTAGAAATGAAAGAAAGAGGAAAACAACTGCCACTTCCCTCAAGAAAACACTCAAATGCACATAAAGGTTTCTATTTTGATTCTCAAGTTTCTATTTAACAGAGGGCAACTCACAGGGCTTAGCAAGAAGAATACGCAAGGGAATACAATGGGCAGACAGATGCGGCTCTGTTCCACTTTGGTAATGGCTAGATGACCTTCCCCTTCAGTCACATTCTCTAGCTTCTGGCAACAAGTTGAGCAAAGCAGGCATAGGAAATTCTAAATGGGGTAAATAAAAACACCTCAAATAATACTACACAAATTCTCAGGACTGAAGGTACAGGGTAGACACCAACTAGCAGCCCTCACATTTAGGAAGCTCAATAGAAATTCTCAATTAGAGACCCAACATTAGGCTTCCTGAATTAATTGAACCAAATCTTCAGCATTATATGAGGACCACACTGGTGGCTGATTGACGTGATGGTGCATGTTGATGTTTTGGAAATATTGTTTCTACGCAAGGAATCCCAATGATATCTGCTCGCAGGCTTACAAAATCCTAAACAATATTATAAAATGATAGAACGAATAACAAACTAAATAATAAAAATATAAGCATAAATAATTTATAATATTTCTCATATTTCCATAGTTTAATCCAGAATATCATAGAAGACAGTGCTCGATATCTGTAGCTTCTACCTCCGATAGAGTCCACTTTGAGGAACAGATGAATCATAAAAATTAAGAGGAGAATTTTCTCAGTTTGCTTCCCTTAAAAAATCAAACAATCTCTAAGCAGCAGCATCCAGAGAGCTTCCTGGTATTTTTGCAGAGATTAGTAACCATGATCATATCAAGATGCTCCTGTCAATATGTCCCCCAGCTCAATGTCCCAGTTGTCTTGGCGCTTTTGCCCAATGCAATTTAAAAATTTTTAAATCCTTACTGGCTCATTGGCTCAATGCAGGAAGCATACGGAGCTCAGATGCTGAAACAGAACCGTTTACTGAGTACTATAAAGACGATAGTAAATTGTAAAGTCCCTTCAGATGATGATCCTCACGTTCATAAACTGCACTTACCTATCAATGATTATTTAGCACATTAAGATGCCTCTATTACTTAAAAAAAATCTTGAAAAGAAGAAACATTGTAACAATTATGTCTAATTTGCCTATTCATTTATTGCAAATGAAGACTATCCTCATGTGCCATGTGCTATTGGCTAGGAAGTACTTACACACAAAAGTCAGAACTCTTTTCTCTCAGTCTAATAAAACTAGAAAATTATTTTTAAAGTGTTTTTCCTGCAAGCAAATAAAACATCCCAGTAAGATCCTGAAGGCACCCCCACATACACTTTTGATGCCATTACACTAGTTAAATTTCAATTTACATTTTAATACACATTGGTCCCCAAGTCAAATGCAATATTTAATAACAAATCATGTCTTGGCTTGCATAAATAATTTTAAATAAATTAAAGAGCCTCTAACTTGCTACATGGGAAGAAATTAAAAATATGTTGGAAACACTATTAGAGAACCCATTAAGTGACTTGTATAATACGGGCTATAATGATATTCTAACATTTTTGCTTGAAAAGATATTTTTATATACAAATGAGTTTATAATATGAAAAGTACAGTTACTTTAAGTCTTAAGAGAGAATCACAGGATTATTATCAGAAAAGGATCTCAGGCGTCTATGAAGGTCAAATGATTAAAAGGAAAGGGACATAATGAAAAATTCCTTTTCCACTATTAATATTTCCTAACCTCTTATTTTATCATGCAGAGAGGAGCAACACAGTAGAGACTAACCTAGAACATTCAATTCAATTAGCATCAGTGAATACCAGCCCATGAAACAGTACTGCAGAGGATCAGGTACACCACAGTGCATCAGATCATGGCTGGAAAATATTTACTGATGTTGTTAGGTTAAATAGTTAGTACTCAGGAATATCAGCAATGCTCAGAACAATGAAATGCTCAGAACCCATGAAATAGGTAAGGATTCACGTATAGAGATATTAAGACCCAGGAAAATGACCTATGCTGTCCACCTGTACAGAACTAAGACGATGCAGAACAGAAATGGAAATGGAACAGGGATGCAGAGTCTAGACTCCTCTCTCCTGTCCCTCTACACATGCAAAATAGCAGACTAGTCTATTGGAGCCGTGTGTCAGAAAGGCTAAGCCGACACATGCGACAACCATGCGTTTGAAAAGACAAAGCGTGATGTGTATAGTCAAGGTGATGGGAGAAGAGAACACCTGGGTTTGAACCAATCTTTGATGGACTTTGTGAACAGAACCATGAGGATCTAACAGGCACATGGCCATCAGGAATCAAGTGAGCAACGATGGAGGGAGACAACAATAGAGATAGACACAGACCAGGGAAACTGTACTGATAATAGTTCAAAGAATAGGTAACATCGACCTTGGAGGATGAAGGCTGATGAGAAGAAAAGAAGATGAAGCTCAGAAGACAGAAATTGATTGAGCCAGTGCTGAACACTCTCATGTTGTTTCCTCTACTCTGCTTAGACTGAGCACTACAGATACCCCACTTTGACTAGGGTTCTGGATGGCCCTTGTGAGTCCACACGGGGAACACAGAGCTGGACTTTAATTATGGAACAAATGAATACAAATATACTCCCTCTCTTGGTTGACTTGCTACGTTAAAGTCATAAAATATTGGTTGGCTAATTTTAATTAACTAAATAACTATTGGAAAAATATTTCCCAAGGCTCTCACACTGAGTACGGCTTATGAGGTGACCTCTTTTTCCTGGTCTAGGAGGACTCGGATGGTGTCCAGGAGCGGCCTCCCAAATCGCCAGTATTATGAAGGTGAAATGCATATTTTAAGAGCGAGATTTCATTTCTGAGGAACCATAAATGTCTTTGCAAATAGCAATTCACTCCTATTCTTAATCCCTAAGCCATCCCCATCTGCTATGGAGAGTTCCTTCAGTCCTCAGACAAATCCCTCTTGTCCCATATTCTTTATGACACTCTCAAAAGGCAGGATTTGAATAAAACAACAATAACCATCTCTCCTGCCCCTCCCTGCTTCCTACTATAGAGGTTTTTTTCTTTTTTCTTATAACTGTCCTAGGCGTAAAAAAGGAGGAATTTGAGGATCTCCAGAAGTGGGCTAATGGGAATGGGTGGGCCGGGAGGAGAAGTTTACACATTGTGCATCATATTCACATTATAAAGACATAGATGCTGAAACAGGATTGAGAAACCCTGGACTCCTCAGAAAAGCAATTTTTTTCTTTCTTGTTTTTTCCTCATCATTTTTCACCTATGCATTTTTTTTTTAAAGTTATACTTGGGGTCAGACAAATACAGTTTTGAAACCCATGTCTGTGTTTTAAGGTTAGCAGGGAAAGGACTTAACAGCTGGCTATAAAAAGCCTTTAATGTTTTTAATGCCTTATTCTTGCAGATTGGCTGGAAAGTGGAATAAACAGCCATCACTCAGCTCTCCCCATGTATGGTCTCCTGAGCATCACCATTGATAGGGAGAAGCAGAGTGCATTTGTGTGGGCTTCTTCTTCTCTGGAACATATTTTGCTGGCAGTGTGAAGACACTTGAGTTCTGAAAATTCAGGCAAAATCTTTTAGGCAAACTGAGTTTTTGATTATCCTCTGTGGGGGAGAAATGATCAAGCATTTTAAAGGAGAGTTGCAAGAACTAAATTTATCGGAGGTGGAAAAGTCCATCTGGTTTCCCTTTCATCTACATTCTGCAGCAGACCGGGACATTTTCCCTCACCCCCTCCAACTGTATTTAATTCATGTTCATACTCCTAAGACCCCCCAAGTCATTCCCAAAGGTACTTACATGCTATGCGCACAGACGCTTTCCTACTCTTGGAAGTTCCCAGGTGGCTCCATGCTACACACTGGCACCAGTAGTCCTCTGGCCCATGGAAGTCCTCCACCTGCTGCCTGGTGACATTGATAAACACTTCCCGGACCTTCAGGCCTGATGGACAGACAGAGAACAAGAGGTGAGGCCACTGCATATCTCAATCACAAAGGTAAGGCTCGCACCAACTTTTTCTTTTTAATTAAACAATTCTGTTTTTAATCAAGGCAGGGTTTTAATTACCGAGACAGTAATATATTACTGCTAATTAAATTCCACTGGCTGAGTAGGCTGTAGAGTACACTCACAAAGTATTATCAACTAATGCAGTGCCGAACAGTAGAACAGCATGCCTATTACATTGGTGTGGTGCTCTCAGGGCTCTGTGTGCAAAATGTATACTATGTGGACTATGTACCTTAGGTAATGTCTAGAACCTAATCATCTCCACATAGTAAGTCAGAGACAGTTTCAAGTTGTTCTTAGAGTGGCCACAGGGTTTTGTAGCCAAGGAAGAGCTACTGTAATGGTATGGCTTGAAAGAGTGTGTGTGTGTGTGTGTGTGTGTGTGTGTGTGTGTGTGTGTCTGTGTGTGTGTGTGTATGTGTGTATGTGTGTGTGTCTGTGTGTGTGTGTGTATGTGTGT
>JADRCD010199558.1:24500-37939 GCA_019843815.1 Montemys delectorum | reverse complement strand
TTCTTCTTCTTCTTCTTCTTCTTCTTCTTCTTCTTCTTCTTCTTCTTCTTCTTCTTCTTCTTCTTCTTCTTCTTCTTCTTTTTTAAAGATTTGCATCCCGCAATCTGTGGACTTCTTGAGAGCAAAGAAGCATGAGCTTTTAGAGGTGATAGTATTATTGCATTTCCACCATCATTGTGCATAGCTAAAGGGCTCGAGGGACATTTGCCTGACATGGAACAAGCCCAGGTCCCATCTTGTCAATCATAAACAGAAAGCCTGATAGAACCAGGGTGTAGAAATGGAAGAGTCTGTTAGCAAAGGGGGGAAAAAGAGAAAAGCCCAGGGAAAGTGAAGTGCCTTTAAATCAAAACAAAATGCAGTTTCTTTAGAAAGTGACTAGGAGTAAGGCCCGCATGCTGTTAAGGGAAGTTCAGGAGTTAAAGATGAGGAGTGAGCTGGTACAGGGGAGAGCTTGCCTACATCTTGCTCTTCAACTTAATGGATAATCTGTTTTGAAGAGTTAAGTGGGGAAGAAAGGATCATACCAATACTACAGGTGAGAGGGGCAGCCCTGGTAGTGTGCTGGGGACACTTACTGAGTCAGAACACACCAGTCCTTTGTAAAGCAGGCCCTCAAACAATATAACCAGCTGGTGGGAATGCAAATCAATCCAGCTGCTATGGAAATCAGTATGCAGGTTTTCAAAAAAAAAAAAAAAAACTGAACTAATATATGATCCAGCTATACCACTCTTGGGTATACACCCAAGGGAATTAAACTCAGCATTCAATGGAGGTGACTGCACATCCATACTCCCTGTGGCACCATTCACAGTAGCTGTCCTGAAATTAGCCTACAGAACCATCACTCAATGAATGGATAAAGAACATGTGCTATATATTCACAATGGATTATTACCCGGCCATTAAGAAAAAACAATCATGCTATTTATTTACGAGACAATGGGTGGAACTGGAGATCATCCTATTAAACAAGCTGCCAAACACAACAGATACAAATACCAAAGTAGAAGGGAGATTCCATGGTGTCAGAGTTGGAAACAGAGGACGGGAGCTGAGAGCTTGGAGATGTGTGGGTGTGGCCAAGTCGCACCATATGTGTCTACAAAAAATGTCATGAAACCCCATTATTTTGTACAAATATCTAACATTTTAAAAAGATCTACTATTTATTTTAGGTATATGAATATGCTATCACTGACATAAAAGAAGAGGACTTTAGATCCCATGACAGATGGTTGTGGGCCACTATGTGGTTGTTGGGATTTGAACTCAGACCTCTGGAAGAATAGCCAGTGCTCTTAACCACTGAGCCACTTCTCTAATCCCTATATCTAACATTTTAGATATGATAAACTTGAAAAGTAAAAATGTGGTTAAGCCACTCTTCTGTTGTCATTCTATCCACCTTGTGAATCCATCTAATCCACCTCAGAACATCTTAGAGCAGTCACATATCCAAGTCAGAAAACAGGGAGTACATACATCCAAACCACCAATTTTCATTCTGCCCTACCACAAGGACACCCAGAATTTATTTTAATTAAGTATGGTTAGACCTGCAGACGTACAAATGACTGGCATGAAGGATGAAATTTACATAGCTAGCAAGAAACTGGCCTAGCCTGCCACCTTCTGCCACACAGGGAAGCAGAAAACACTAGGGCAAACAGAGGGCAGAAAGGGGTGAGGAAACTGAACAGGAACATTTCTGCTTTGTGCATGAAAGGGATTCAAAAATGGAAGAGCAGTAAAACCCAGAAATGGCTAATTTGAGTAATGTCACACAATGGCTACCTATTTTTCCTGGGGTTAGGACAGGGAATGGTGGCTTGGAGTATAGGACCTGGATCAAGGATGTGCACAGAATCTGGGTTAGTTTGTATATGCAGCCATGATCATCAGAGCACTCCCCACAGGACCAACAGGCCTTAAACCTGTTCGCCTTATCTACCCAGAGACATTTACAGGGTACTTTGGCAAGAACAAGGAGAAAATAAGTCCCCAAAATATGGACAACAGAACTTATCTTGTTCTATTTCTGGGGTTGTGACATTCCATCTAGGATCAAGGGAAAAAGCCTTAAGTCATGGATTCAACCTCAGGATGGCTCAGCTCCTGTTCCATTTCAGATGTTCTTCAAGGTGTCACAAAGCAAAGCCAACACAAATGAACTGCTCCTGAACACTGTGTAGTCCCCTAATCAGCATGATCAAGACAGCAGATCACAAATGACATTGCCACACACACCAATGTATATTAATTGCTTGACGACTCCTCCTTCAAACGTGAGTGCTTCGGTTGAGTCAGACCTTCACGTCTAAGAAAATCCTTACAAAACTATAATTTCTTTATATCTCTTGTGTTTTACCCAGCATAAGAAAATAATGCTGCTTTGATAAGGTGTCCTTCTCAAAAAGTAGGACATTCTTTATCAAATCTTCAGTTCTTTTGTGGTTATATACATGTGTTATACTTACATTTACATATACAGGCAGTAAGTATGCACACTTGGGAAACATCTAAGCAAAGTCTCTCTATTTAAGGTAACTGCTCCTATCATCTCCACTAAAGCTCACCCATCTGTGTTGCAAGCAGACACAGCTATATACTTTTCTATCTCCAGAGACAGCGGCTAACTTGATTGTAGGAAATGCTACAGTGGTACAAAAGTTCCAGACTAATAAGACTTGGTATCTCATGAAGAAGAGAGGCATTGTACCCAATAACTTGCATGACTCTAATAAGCATGGGAAAGCCCAACCCTTTACATTATCATGCAAATTCTGCCCGTCAGCCTTTGCTATGGAGTAGAGTCTCACAGAATATAAGAATATAACTATGGTACTGATATGCTAATAAGCTTTCTAGGCTCTGGGATGGTTTAGTTGTGGCTAGAGTAATGTTGGCAGCAGATGAATAATCGCTCTGCATGTTCTAAACATAACAGAGCAGCACAGAACTTCATCATTTGTCAGCTTTATTTGTTTAAATGAGAAAAATGCTGACAGCAGTTACTGCTGTAATCTCCTTATTTATCAGATAGAAAACACTAGTTACTTTTAGCAGGTTTAATCCTGTAGGGAGGCGAAAAGTTAGAGCATTTTCCAACTAATTGAAGGTAGATGTTTCACAAGTCAAGGCAGAGAGATGTACAAGTGAAAAGGATGGGGGGCGGGGAGGCGAAAGACAATGAAGTGAAAAGAATTAAAATGATTTATATCTGGCAAATTTTCAATAAAAGGGCTAGACAGACTTAGTGTAAGATCCTAACTTGGTGTACAGAGCATGAAGGACCCCGGAGTAGTATTTAACATTCAGAGCCATGCCAGTGACAGCCTGGTGCCTCCTAACAGCTGTCCTCTTGCCTTTTATCTACAGCTCATTATTACACCAGCTAAAAGCCCATCACTAGCTTCCTGCCTGCTTACTGTTGCAGCCAGTACTTCCATATGCACCTGGGGATGGGCGCTCAGGGAGGGATTTGACACAGTTCCCACATGCTCACCACCCCGACAGCTTCCCTCCTCTCAGTTGGAGTTCTCTAGAGTAGGATGCTCAGATTATTACATACAATAAGCATACCCCAGAAGAAAGCTAGAATCCTTCTTTGGCCTTAAACATGTTTTGCTTTTTCCAAACCATATGCAAGTGGCAGTTGCCTAGAGAGCTTGGTTGGAGCGGTATTGCTTTCTTATGGGAAACACTGGACCTGTTTTCTTGTTCTGTTTTGTTTTTCTAGCCATATTCCACACTCTCTCTGTGTTATTTTCCAGAGACATGATGACATGATGTCTCATAATTATATGAGCACTAACCAAGTGAATCATTATTTAGCTTCCTGTAGAAAAAAAAATCCAAAGGACCATAGCAATATGATTTCATGAGTAACAGCACCTTGGTCCGCTCTTAGAGGGATGGGAGGAACCCAGATCTTCAGTAGAGGCATTAACCTCTGGCATCCATGAGCTTTCTCCATTGCCCCTCAAAAGCCCTCAGGGGGCTCTTCAGAGAGCTAGCTGTTGCTCTGAGGTGACCTCACCATCTCCCTCTACCTGCTGAGCAGCCAGTAAATCGCCCATTCTCCTGGAAGAGCTGTCTTCATTGAGTATGTAAGGCAACACTTCCTATGTATTTCTTATGATTCCCAGATTAGACTCTAAAATCATGCATGAGCAATAGAAAGCTTTTCTATATTTTGAATAATCATTTATTATTTTTAATTGTTATAATGGTGCTTTTAAGCACCATAAGAAATCAAAGACATCATAAAGTTGGTGACAGACACTGAGTTGATAAACAAATGTACAGATGTCCTCATCCATGTCCACGTTCGTGACAAGTGCCAAGAGCGTCGTCACAAGCAACCTATATAGATTGTTGTCATAATTGTGCTACCAGGTTAAGAGGATACCATACATTTAGCTGTCCTACTATTCGGTGACATCTTCTATGACAACAGAACTACAGAATAATATAAGATCCCACAAAGTGGGCTTATCACCCCTGGGAGAAGAAAAGGCTTCATGAGGGTCTGTGTACCATTCTCCCTCAGTCTTGAAGGCTTCAAATATTCTCATTGTGAAACTTGGATTACATGGCAGGGCTCTATTGCTCAGTAATAGCACACAGATTCCTTGTGTTTCTGAAATTACAAATCTCTGGAAGAACTGTCATGAAAATCTAATCCCATATTGTGGGTAAACTTAGCTGTCTTCAGACCAGCATGCTACTGAAAATAGTAAATTAAATATAGATAATTAAAAGGTGGAACCATATTTCATTTTAATGGCAGATGACTAATTAGGGCTAAATGTCTTTTGCTTCCTAATCCTAGCAACAAGATTAAAATATACTCTGACAAAAAAAGGAAAAAAATCCTCATCCTTTGACTATGTATGTGCACTGCACTTAATGAACGATCTTTAGTTTCCCCAGGATAATAAGCACTTCACGCATTCTGCAGGAGTATCATAAGTTCAGACTTAAGTACAGAAATGAAGAATACACCCAAGCTCTCCAGTTTCTGCCACACTAGAGATTAGAATTAATCAGCTCAGAGGTGTCTGGCAGAGGCAAGCACATTAACTTGAGAGTGTTGTTTGACAATAATAAGAAGAAACTTCACAGACAGAAATGGATATGGTGAGGTCACTTAGAGGATACCATTTCATACATGACTCACTTTTAAGCCATATTTCATTTGGGCAAACAGGATCGTGATTTCCAACTCTGTACCCGAGTCAATGATTTTCTCTTCCTACAGCCATGGGAACCATCTCTTTGCAGCCTAAGTTCATAATGTATGTTGTTTGACATGTGTTATTTGACATGTTAAACGGATATGGCATAAGTGAATCACATGTAAGTAATAAAATATTATTCAGTAAAGTCAAATAATTAATGGATATATCTTTTATCTGTTTGGAATTTTCAAAGTGTGGTCATAAATTTTTAAACCATTAGATATTTGTTAAGTTTTTAAAAATTTTTAGAATATTAAATTTATATCATTTTAAGCATAACCATGACAGAGTATTTTCAGTATATTAAGTGCTGGGCAAAAAAAGCATATGTACTATGTTCTATAACCTTCAAGACAATGGCGGTAGATGCATTTATTATTCCATTTTATACTAGGAAAAACCTGAAAGGAAGCTAGGAGACACACCATCTAGTGGAGATGTTTGTTAGTGGAGAGCTGCACTCCAAGCACATCTAAGCATCACTGAATATCCATCTCCACCTTTCTGACCATAAGCAAATCGTCACTGTTGTGTTTTACTTTGTCTGAGATGTTTGTAATTCAAACTTCAAATTAAAAGTCACACAACTTAGTGTTACACGAACATTAGAGGCTGAAAAATTATCCAAAAATCATTGCCCAAGAATTTAGGATCTGCAGGACGGCAGAGACAGGAGGATTACAAGGTCCATACCATCATGGACCTCAGAGTGAGCTCCAGGCCAGTCTAAGCTACATAGCGATACCCTGACCTAAGAAGTGTTTGGTCAGTGCCAGGAAGTAAGTAACTGTTTCTAGCACTGTTAAAGTTAGACTGAAGGAAAATGGTGTCCAAACTTTTGTTGTTGTAGGAAAGGTTAAATTAGACACTAGAGACAAGTCTTTAAGAGTCTGCTACATGTTATGGAGAGAAACTCATAATGATTGTCTATAAACCCTTTTAAGAACGTGTCAGTATTCTCTAAGAAACAACAATGAACAAGAAAAATTACAGAGCTCTGAGGAAGGGCGTTTCTATAACAGTGAACTCTAAATGCACACAGACACTGGCAGAAAACTCCGGAGATTGATCACTTTTGCGCACTGTGGGCTAAGACGTATGTTTCCCTAGGGTGGCGTGACGGTCTGTGAATCATCGAAGGCAACTGCACATTGATGGGTTTCCTGGAAGATACTATATTCAAATCCTCATCACCAGTGCAGTGAAGTTCTGAGATACAAACTCAAAGATTTAAGACACTTTTATGCCAACTCTTTTGCCTTTTCTCAACACAATCCATTAACCTTTTATCCCAAGAGAAAGGCTCCAGCTGTGTAAAAAGGAATCACATAGAATGGAAGGCATGGAATGATATTCTTTAAAAAGGAATAAAAAAAAGTTTGCCAAGTTTAGACTTTTTCCAGATATACTGGAATACATATCATTTCACCAGTTCAAGTTCGATGAGTCTTGGGCCAAATACATTAAGAATGACCGATCATTATCTTAAGAAAAGCAAACTTTAGCTTATTACTGAGCAATAATGAAGTAGCTTAGCTTATTGATAACAGAAGTTTCCCACAGAAAACATCACCTCGATTGTGTAGACGTTTGGTGCTTAATGTCTTTGGTGTGTGTGGTGTTATAAGACCTGTGTGCCCTGCTTTAATTCCAGTTTTATTGAATGTACTCCTCATTTCACAGTGGTGTGATTCCTGGGTTGGGATTACTCCGCCATTCGAAGCTTCCAGATGTTAACAGAAGCAAAACACAAGGAAGAAGAGCCCCATATTTCCAAACGAAATGGGGCAGAACAAATGAGAGGATCCCCTGGCTCATGCAGAGAACCGAGAGTGTACATTACTAAGAGGTATAGCCACATCTGTGAAAACACTGTAACTCATGTCAAATAAATTGTACTTTTTGCAGGAAAGAACTCTAGCTCAGGGTTTTCCAAGCTAAATTGCATGAAAACACACAATCCTTTTTCTTCTTATTTGAACTGTTAGATGACGGGTCCAAATTACCAGAAAGACCGAAGGCAGTTTGCAGCTTTTAACAACTGAAAGGACTTATTGCTTCCAATCCAGAAACACAAAAAGATTCCATGTCTACTTTCAGCACTATCAGGTCCTATGCGTTCCCATCATACCCTTGAAGAAATAAGGCCAATGTGCCTAAAAATAAGGTGTATCAATTCTAATAGTTCAGAAATGGACAACACGCCCAAAGACAGGATAAGAGTGACTTCATACAGGGCTCTCACAGAATATGGACAGTTCCACCTGTACTTCTGGTCAAATGGTGTCTCCTTGTCCTTGGCTTCTCAGTGCCATTCAGTCTTGCTGGATTGTAAGGGATTATTTTACAGATCTCATCAAAAGCCATTAAGTCTTTAACAGTAGTCAGGGCACATCATCCACCTTCTTGTGGAGAACCTTGGGGGGGATAATGCATCTTCTACTTTTCAATATCACTATTTTTTTTTTCTGTGCACTTGCACTTATGTATTGATTTGTGCTAAATATCTACACTCATCTTGCTGCTGTTTTATACCATTATAGTATTAATACAGAGCTAGGGAAATATAGGGTGTGGAAAATGACTATTTCCACTAACAATATGGGGAAAATATTTAAAGAGAAATAGTTATTTCCTGTTGGTTCTACCAAGATGACTTATATAAAAAGATTTTTGTTATTAAATTATTTCAAAGAAGTAAGATTTAAATTCCTTTCTAAAGACATTTAAAAAACCTAGCGAGATAGATCTCTCACTATATATGTATTCCTGATTTTTATCATTTATGAACTTTTTGTTATGTGGTAACTTTGAACTATATGACTTTTATTGACCTTAAAAAAAGAACTGGAGGGCAGATTTTTATTTGAAAGAAAATGTAATCAACAACACATTTTCCACAAGACACAGAGTTGCCTAGCAATGCTAGTAGAATTAAAAGGGAGAAATAATAACAAAACAACATATTGTAAAATTACAGGAGAGTGAACTATACAATTGGCTTGTATTAATTACGAGGAGCTGGTTAGATGAGGATAGATACAAGATTTCAAAACAGTGTTAGGAAAATGGCTGATTATTTGATAGCATTCCTCCTTAAATTTGGAGTCATTTATGCAATGTAGGGTACAGAAACTAAAAAATGTGGCAAGCACCCCCATTGTGCTGCTGAAATTTGAGGCCTCATTGGATATAACAATGCGTTATAACCTACAGCTATTGATAGGCTACCATTTACTTGATGAGTGTACCTCTGTTATATGTGTCCACATCTTAGAATCCTTCTGTAATATTCTCAACCACTCCCAACAAGTTCATCTAGTAAGACCTCATCCATTCCAACTTTGGGAATACAAAATAGGAAAATCAAGTCTGTTTTCTCCTTTATCTTTGATTATAGCAAACCTTTGTTTTAAGGAAATGATAACCATAACCCTGGGAACTGCCTAACAACATAAGAAACTCTTCAAAGAATAAGAAATGGACCTCCAAGAGATCATATATAGAGATCATATACAAGGTCAGGAATAAAAACCTCAATGGAGTACATATGGAGTCTTAGTCTTGGAGTATAAAATCTAAGCAGATTCATGATGGGAAATTATGATCCACACATGGAATTCAAAGAGAACTTGTAGTTATTTTGAGTTGAAGGAGCCTATGTGAAGATATTGGGGAAATGGCTCATAGTGATACCCCAGGAGTCCACCAAGCACGCTATGGTCTTGAGAAGTCTACATCTAAAGCAAGCAGTGTTCACTTACTCTAATCAAATCCCAAAGGAACAGAAATGTGCAACAGTTCTGGTAATCCTCTACCAGCCATTTGCTAACCCTTTATCCCAAGTGAACTAAGTTAACTGCATAAGTCTCCCTACTTCCTTACTCCTTCTATCTCTCTCTCTCTCTCTCTCTCTCTCTCTCTCTCTCTCTCTCTCTCTCTCTCTCTCTCTCTCTCTCTCCCTCCCTCCCTCCCTCCCTCCCTCCTTCCCTCCCTCTCCCTCACCCCTCTTTTCAGGCACTAACAGAAGACAATTTTGAACAAACCTCTTCCTCCCTTACTTTGGAACTCTGCATACTCCAGGCACTTCTCTGTCATATAGGACTCTTCCTCTTTCTGACTTCTGATGACGATCTCTTAGAGGCTTCTCCTGTTCACAACAGACTTTTGCCTTGACAACTCCTGCATCTCAATACCTTCATTCTTTACTGATAATCCTCAGATGCACTGGAACTCAGAAACACTTCAAACTGTGTATATCCCAACAACCACCTCTGGATTCTTCTCCAGATAATAAAATGTGGATTAATTGTACTGCCCTACTAACTTTCCTCCCCTTACCTGAGTTATCCAAGACTCCAGATTTCTCAATTTTTGAATCTCCTTGCCATGCCATACCTTTTTTGTAGGATTTTTAATGGAAAGCATACTCTAGTCACTGTACTTTTGATCTCAACATCATCACTAACAACAGATCTATCCAAATGCAGACCTCCTCCTAGTGGCCTTTGTCACCTTCCACATCACTGCATTTTCCCTCAGTAGCTCTTCTCCAAGATCAATGGTTCTCAACTTTCCTAATGTTGTGACCTTTTAATACAGGGCCTCATGGTATGGTGACCCCAACAATTAAATTATTCCTTGCTATTTCAGAACTATAATTTTGCTACTGTCATAAATTGCATTGTAAAGATTTGATGTGCAGGATATCTGATATGTGACTCCCATGAAAGGATTTGCCACTCACAGGTTGAGGAACACCATCCTAGAGCAACATTGTATTTCAAATAAGCTGTACTGCCCACTGGGCTCACATTAGGCTTTGTCCATTGGCTAATGATAGTGACACTTAACCATCAAGATGTTCTACACATTCATGGAGTGTGTCATCAGTGATGCCCATTTGAATCAGTAATGGCCTTTTCATAAAATTCCCACTGGGAAGTGGCATTTTCTATGAATCCACAGTGCTACATGCCTCTCTGAAAACACTCAAACTTCATTTACATGGAACTTGTTGGAATATTTGTCTTGTTCTTACCATATGTTTATAGAAGACCCATCTGAGCTATCAACCTGCCTATCATTACATATTCTGAAAGGTCTAAAACACACTGGATACTGGTTTTATATTGAAACCAATGAGATCATTGGAAACTTTCTAATTATACTGAGGCCTCCTGACTTATTCAAAATCTAATATCTAGTTAACTGACCAAATCACCACCCATAAAAAAGAATAATCAAGGGTCAGTTCAAACTGAATCCTGTGAGAGAAGCTAAAGTTCAAAAGCGTATATGATTTCTGTTACATGGTGAAATATAAAACCTTTATTTATTAAAAAGTATGCTTCATTTTTTATTCATCATTTACTTCTTTTTTATTACAGAAAATAGATTCTTCTCTCATACACTACATCCCAACCACAGTTTTCCCTTCCTCAGTTCCTTCCAGCTCCCTCTCCCTACCTCCCCTCTTCCTCAGATCCACTTCCCCTCAATTTCCATTTAGAAAAGAGGCAGACCTCCAAGAGACAACAGCTAAACATGATAAAACAGGATAAATTAGGACAATACAAAGTCCCTCATACTGAGGAAGCAGGTAAGTAGGGTGAAAAGAAACTCAAAAGCCAGCAAAAGCAATCTCTGACAGCGTGCCGGAGAGAGAGTTCAGTGACTGAGGTCAAGAACCTTGGTTTGGTTCTCAGAACTCACATGATAGTTCACAACCATGCTTAACTCCAATTTCAGAGGATCTGATGTTCTCTTCTGACCAACCAGGGCAACAGGCATGCATATGGTGCACACACATACTTGAAAGCAAAATATTAAAATAAAGCAAAATAAGTGAATATAAACTTTTAAAAAATACTTGAATGTTTTCATCAAGAAATCCTATGCTGAGACTTAGTATAAGCTCTTTAAGTAACATGTCTTGAGCCTCCAATTTCTTACCTAGTAGATGTCAACAATTGTATCTACTCCAGTAAATTGATTATAAATACCAAAATATTACCTGCCTAGTTAACTTTATACCTTTCACACTCAGTAAACCTTAGCTGAATATGGTTGTATTCTCATCAATTATCAGAAAAATTAGGCACACTAAAAAAGATCATCCTAAAATCTACCTATATTAAAAATCCCTTAGTATATGGTGCTCTAGTTCTGGTTGTATCACTATTAAACGATCAACACAACTTCAGAAAAAAGCCCAGAAACCACCAGCTGTGGTGAATAAAGACATGAGAGTAATCTCCAGGAGGAAAAGATAAAAGTGATTGAAATTATGCTGCTCAAAATGGTTTTGATGAAAGATTTAATATTTGTCCCAAAATTATTTAGAATTCGTAAAACGAAAACAGCAACTGTCTGGTTTAATTTCCAATGGGAATATTAACTTCATACAACGTGGAGTGTTTGAAGTTATACAGAGCATGAAAAATGCCTCTGAACTACACTAGAATAAACAACAAAGGAAGCTGTCAGGTCACTGAAGGATGAGTTCATTTGTCTTACATGCCTAAAATGAGGTAACTGCATCCACATAGGGGGAAGTAAGTGTGTATATTTCCTCCGCCCTTTCCCCACCACTTAAAAGTAGCAAGGGGGAGAGCTGGGGAGATGCCTCAGTTTCTTCATTTTGCTTCACCTCTTACCTGAACTCTCATCCAGGCTCTCCTCAGAGACATGCTCATTCTGATGGACCCACTCCCCATTGCATTTGAAGAAGATCTGCATGGCTGGCCTTGCTTTGCACCTGAGTGCGATTGGGTTGCTCTTGATGATGTATGCATCTTCAGGCTCCTCTATGAAATGAGGCAGTGTTCCAGGGGCAGATGGGATGGAGTCAGGAAGAACTTCACCACTGTCGGCTCCTGGAAAATTGAAGAAGATATCAGTACCCAGCCCACAGCAAAGGCTCATATAGCAAATCACAATGAGCATTCCACATCAGCCCCCCCCTTCCACCAGCCCCCAATATTCCGCGTTGAAACACCATCAATATGTACAATTCCAAGATCTGCCTAAGGGGTTATCTTCTAAAGGCTGGCCCAGCAAAAATGGAACCTCCAGTGGGATGTGCCTTCACATTGCTACACAACTGAGAACATCAATGTGAGAACTCCCTAGTGCAGTTAGATTTTGAGCATCCGGGGAAGGAACTGAGAAGTGGTTAGCTCAGATTCATTGATATTTTCAAGATGCCTCAATACCTTGGGAAAAAGGTAGAGAATATATTCGGCTTTCCAGCATATGTGAATGAGTGTGGAGGTGGAAAAAGGATAGAGAGAATTTACATAGACTTCTGGTATGTGTGGATGGGAATAGAGGCTACTAATTTCTCATAGTTCCAATACCTGCTTTCTTAACCTCTGAAACTGCTGATTTACATAGTACTTTTTCATAATTTGACAACTTACTACTTCTTTAAAACATTGGAGGAATTTCATTCTCTGTCCACCATACTTCTCCATCATGGGACTATGTATTATATCACCAAGGCTAAGAAGTGAGACAAATCATCAAAATAATTCCTCAGGCAGTTACAATGTATCTATTCAGAGATCACCGGGATATGGCTCCTCAGGAACTTTAGAGAGGACTCCTGAAGTTCTAGGAAAAGAAAAAACCACAGTAGAGACTCTATTTATGTCTCATTGATACACTGTGTGTTGACCAAAGTCCCAGGCAAGCACATAAGATGAAGCACTACCAAGCAGATGATGGTAGGAAGAGATGACCTGACTTTAAAAAGGCAGTCCAGCAGAAGAACAAAGAAGGCAAGAGTCTCAATACCAAAGGCAAGTCTTCCCTGGAACATGCTGGAAGCCAGAGGGATCTTTAAAACTAACCTGAGGACTAGGAAGAATATTCTCTCATAAGATCCAACCCTTAGGAAAGCACATAGTGGTGGATGAGCTCCTGCCAGTCTAGCCTGGCCTTCCTTTGTCATCCTGAACAGAGCTTCATATCATCATTCACATTTAAGTCAAAATCAAAACCAGTAGGCATTGTTAGAGGTAAGCACAACTAATGCCCTGTTTTAACAACCTTTACAAATTCACACAAAAACACACACACATACACACACATGTACACACACACACACACACACACACACATACACACACACAGAGACAGAGAGAGAGAGAGAGAGAGAGAGAGAGAGAGAGAGAGAGAGAGAGA
>JADRCD010199558.1:0-24490 GCA_019843815.1 Montemys delectorum | reverse complement strand
AGAGAGAGAGAGAGAGAGAGAGAGAGAGAGAGAGAGAGAGAGAGAGAGATTGAAAAGGTACAGAGGAAACTGATACTTCAGAAATATTTTTATGTAAGGATGTAAACAGACTACTGTGAGCTATGAAAATGACGTCTCACCAAGGTTTGCAACTGAGATTAATTAAAAATAATTATAGCCTGATTCTCCTAAACAGGACTGCTTTCTGCTAAATATATCAACCTCAGGTGTGTATTAGGGCAGCCTTAAACAAGAGTTTAAGATACTATCAGTTTTGCAATGCATTTGAAAAGGAGGGGCTAATTCTACGTAAGTGATTAGAGATTTAAAAAATCATCAAAAAACAAGCACTCAAAAAAGGTATAAACATTTTACTTCATGAAATCACAACAAAATCACTGATTATATCTATTAGAGATACCACAGGTGGAGAGAGCCTTTCCAGAATAAAATCCCTTTGTGTGTGTGTGTGTGTGTGTGTGTGTGTGTGTGTGTGTGTGATGTATATTAAATTATATTTACAATGGTCTTCATAAAATAGATCATATATTAATTTACTTTATTACCCACTACTCATGCCAATTTCAATTTTCAATAAATACCAAGTCCCTGCAGGCTTTTGTAAATCCATACATTAGAGGAAATGACAAGGATATTAAAAGATTTTTATGGACATCAAATGCTCACACTCCCACAAGGGGCTTGAGCTATGTTCAAAGTAATTCATTGCTCATGAAAGGTAATTGATAAGAATATATAGCTGTCCTCCACCTAGGATAGGAACATGAATGAATAGGCACAGAGATACATTCTTACTGATACATTTTTCCTGTTAAAATGTATGAATATTTGAAGGAACTACAAGGGGTGTAGCTGAATGTATTACAAACTTTAAGCAAATATTGAGAACACATTTGTAAAATGTCAAAAACAAAGGCAAGAGATTATACAATAAATCAAGTTTTAAATATCCAACACACAAAACAGTGAGATCTAAAAAATATTAGCTTTCCCTCCATCCATTTTAATAGATGCCCTTTAGATAAAGAAACCAGTTGAGCCTATATCAGAGATAAGGAGCAGGGGAGTACACGAAGAAGCCTGAGGGTAAATGTTCTGGCTACACACAGATCTGCTTTAAGAATCAGGAGAACTTAATGTTTAGAGGAGAGAGAAAAGGAAGCTGGAATGTAATCTTTAATCTCAGTTATTATTGAAACAATGCTCACTTCATGACCTACATAGAAAAAGAAAACACAAAGCTAGGATACTTAAGTACACAAAATAAAAGAATTGATTTATAAGAGAAACAGAAGATGAGAGATAGCAAGTATAGATTAGTATATTTTTAACATTTATCTGCATTCTTCAACAAATAAATGAAGCAAACAACAGTGCAGTTTGAGCTACTTCCCTCTTCCCCTAGCTTTGTATAGAGAGGAGCTGGGAGAGTTCTTTGACCTGGCTTGGTTCTGAATGATTCCCACTCTCCCCATTTCTTCCTTATTTCATTTGACCAGGTTCTGTTTCTGGGACAAGAAGGACCTGCCCTGTTAATTTCTTCCAGCAGATGTCTTAGTGTCCCAATGGTTTGTCTGCCTTCTCAGACCCAGAAGACAAGCAGCCGATCCTCCTTGTTAGTACTGCTGATAGCCATCCTGATCAGGCCTCCTGGAAAGCTTGGAACAGAGTTCCTCAGGAATTATCCTGGGATTCTTCAGGAGGAAAAAAAAAATCGGCAAGGAAGGTGAGAGAAAGATAGTTCAGTTGATAAAATACTTGCTATGCAAGCATCAGGATCTGAGTTTAATGCCCAGAACCCACCTAAAAGCATCACACATTTGTAATTTGCTTGGGAGGAGCAACAGTCAACTCTCAGGCTAGCTGACTCTAGAGTCTTTTGAGAAACCCTGTCTCAAGATACAAGGTGGATAGATACTGCTTAGGAACAATACATGGTTGACTGATGGCCTCTACATGCATGCACAAGCAAAATGTATTCATGTACACACTCACACATGAGTACATACAAGATAACGAAGGAGAGAAATGATGAGGAACATGAAAGGAAGTGAGAATTATTTTAGGGTCTTAGAAGTTTAATTGATATTGTTCCGTGGGAGGGCGGGGTAGGTCATTTCCTCTAGGAAGCAGTTCTGTGGAAACTAGATCAATGTATTTGTGCTTCAAAGCAAATCAACTTGCAATCTTGGCATGTCTTCTACCAGTGTGTGTGTGTGTGTGTGTGTGTGTGTGTGTGTGTGTGTGTAAAAGAGAGAGAGAGAGAGAGAGAGAGAGAGAGAGAGAGAGAGAGAGAGAGAGAGAGAGATTTTAAGATCTCTTGTGACAAGTCCTGCTTTGCCCAACATTCCAATTATGATAGAAGGGGAAAGTCAGTCACGCTTCTTTGTTGACACTTTTTAGTGCTTGCATGGTAAATACACTAACCTCACCAAAGAACTATAAAGAGAAACTTCTTGGAAACCTTTTACTTCCCTGGTGAAAGCTTTGGTTTTTATCAGCCCTTGCCCCTTTCCTTCCCATGGCAAAGGCCCCAAAGAAAATCAAAGACAAAATATAGAGGTTGGAATAGACGTGGCTGACAGCTCCTCCAAAACCCACCCGGAAACAGAAGCTAGTGTTTTAAATGGCTCCAGCCATATACGTAGCAGAGGATGGCCTTATCTCTCGAAAGAAAGGAAGGAGCAAGATGTGGCTATGGGTACCAAGCATTTGCTGTCCCTGTTTAAGGAGAATTGGCCATATGCTCCTAGGAAAGGATCATCTTTAAATTAACGAGTGCCTTAATATTTAATGTTATTAAAGGTGGAAGGAGAAATGAATCCAAATCTAGCATCTTCTGGTGACAGTGAGCTTTACCTCTCAGCACAGTGCAGACAGGAAGGAGTGCTTATTCCCTAACATGTGCAAGGCTGTGACTGCAGTGCCTGATAGAGACAGCATAAGGGAGTGGAGGCCCTTGGTCCTGTGAAGGCTAGATGCTCCAGTGTAGGGGAATGCTAGGCTGGTGAGGCAGGAGTGAGTAGGTGGGTGGGGGAGCACCTCCTAGATACAAAGGGGAGAGGGGATGGAATAGGGGTTTGTGGAGGAGTAACCCAGAAGGAGGGTAACATTTGAGATGTCAACAAATAAAATAACCAATAAAAAAAAAAGTTAACTTAAAATTTAAAAAGCTACTGAGTAATGTTTTTCTATCCGTTCGGATATGCTAAGAAACTTGGAAACTGTGTGAGCAGAAAGCAAAAATGAGACCCGCCATTTACTGTGTGCTTATAGGTGATGGTGTGAATCTCTTCAGAATTCAGTCATTCAGCCTGCATGACAGATCTCCCAGGTGATACAGGGTTACTGCAATTTGCATTTGCCAGAATGCTGGGCAAGAATGCCTTATCTGAGATCATTCAGCCCGAAAAGCTGTGGACTCAGAATCTGAACGTAGGAATCCAGCTCCCACCACAATCCCATTTCAACTAGGTTGACTATTGTCACTTATTGTCTGTCAGCCTTAGAGGGATTGGAGGCAATTCATGTAATCAGGAGAACAGGATAAACAATCGTACCTTATCTCTCTGCCCCTCACCATTGCCATCAAGAGGACACATTTCCTGTCAGTTGATGGGGGAGGGGCAGCGGGGATGGGGTGGGGATGAAAGTCAGTGAGTACAGTTGAAACAAGGTCATAAGCAAATAAAAGAATTCAAAACAACAGCAAGTAATCACCAGAATATAATCAATGTATGTGCCATTCTCACCATCCCTAGAGATAATGAAGTCAGGGGCTGAGGTACAGTGAAATTATTGAGCACAAGTCCATCACAGGCAAGGCCCTGGGCTCCATCCCTACCAACACACACACACACACACACCACCACCACCACCACCACCACCACCACCACCACCACCACCACCACTACCACCATGTAGTATAAGAATAATAATATAAGGAAAATGTTTTCAATGTATCATTTGAAAATAATTATTCCTTTTTACCCAGGAATACTTAAGAGTCAAGATCCAGTTAAGCTATAAGGAATATTTTTTAAAAGTTGGTGAACTCCAGAAAAGGGTGGGAGGAAGTCATTGCCATTCTATTAGTTTTAATCAAGTGAAACTGATATATAGTTATTTAGCAGTGCATGCCTAGAATACATCAAGCATGAAGCCTGTGTCTTGATCCCTGGTATTCTATAGACTGAGTGTGTTAGCAGAAATCTGTAACCCCAGGCCAGCGGATGGAGAGTCTGGAAGATCAGAAGTTTAAGCCTATCCTTAGCAAAATAATGAATCTGTAGCCAGCCTGAGCTACATGACAATCTATCCTAAAATATAAAATGAAGTAATAGAATTGGACCCACATCAGGTCACAGATGACACAAACCAGGACCAATGAAACTTTTGAACCACTATTCATGAATTATAAATCAAACAGAGCTTTGTGAAATTGGAGAAATTCTAAACTGTTGTCATTACTTTTCTTGGAAAGGATATTACATTTAAATATATTTTACATTTTTTCTTCTATCACCACAGCATGCTTGTTGCTACACCATATTTGCAGAAGGTTCAAAGTGCAGAGAGCAACCATATATACCACCATCAAATGCACTTTAGGATGATATCAGCTGATCATGTCTAGGTAGCTCTTATTTTTCAAAGTCATCTAACTGTGTTTTCTTATCCTCAAAAATAGATGACTAAACAATGTTCTTTGGTGGCAAAAATAAGATTATATAAGTAAGAAATATTATAAATGATTAAATGTAATATAAATATTATGTGTCCCTTTGATCTCTTTTAAAAACATAAAATGTCTTTTATGTGCAGGTTCTTTATCAGTACATACATTTATGCATCACATGAGTCTTGGGTGCTGAAGAGGCCAGACAAAGGCAAACTATCCCTCTACAGATGGTTGTGAGTCACCATGTGGTTTCAGGGAACCCAAGCCAGGTCCTCTCAAAGAGCAGCCAGTGCACTCAACAACTAAGTCATCTCTCTAGCCCCATTTGTACCACTTTCATTATAATCATCAATATAAAAGGAAAGAGAATTAAAATTATAATCTTTGACTTCAATTCTGAAATGCATGCTGATGCTTATATTTTAATTTTTAAGGATGCATTTTGCAAATAGTATTTCAGTTTTCATTGTAAACAGCATTTCATTTTTCATCTCAGAGTCCACATAAGATTATGGCTTATACATTTTCTAACCTTGGTTTCTTATATGTATTTATGTACATCAGTGAAATTATTTTAGGTCAAGAATTCTGAAAACACACTGAAAATCATTTAATAAATACATAATATTGCAGTGTACCAGACTCTGCAGCCCCTGCAAATTCTTGTTAAGTACAATGGGTTTCCTGTTGGTCAGATCCCAAAACTATTAGTTTCCCTAGGCAAACAAAAAATAAGATTATTTTTTATAAGATAAAGAACCCATTTTTTTTTTCTGAAACGTTCTAATGAAGTAAATACCTTAAAATGAACTTTAAATTCTGTTCATGGCCAGCAAGCACATTGGAGTTCGGCAGTATATAAAGCAGACCAGAGAGCCACACTAGGGAAATCAGGTTACATAATCTAAAGACAACACAACAGGGCTGGGCTTTCTCATTTGTTTATGTGAATGTGACTTGTTTCTACATGGCTAATCATACAGCAATGGAATATACTCATGACTTCTCCTAGATCTCAATCCAAGGTTCATTTTTCTAAAAGGGCATTTACTCTTTTTATTTCGTGTATATGAGTGTTTTGGATGCAGGCACATTATAAGGACACTATGCATGTGTCTGATGCTTGTGGAAGTCAGAAGAGGGCAACAGATGCCCTGAACCTGGATTACAAATAGTTCTCTCTCCAGCCAAAGACCATTGTTCTTAGCTTTTAGTTATCAGTTCACACACCACTCTGCCCTCATCCCAGGCTCTAATGAAGATGGAAATGAGTGGAAGGTGTACATCTGTGTGGCTTCTGCATTGCAGAACACATTACAGTTAATCTCATATACTGTCAGCCCAACATACTGTCACATTGAACAGGTCTTCCCTGCAGAGGCCAAGGAAGTTACCAAGGCTTACCTTATGTTACAAGAAAATGGAAAGGGTCATTTATTAGTTCCTAAAATAAAGATATTCAACTTTTAACAGAGGTTATAAAGATATACTGACAATTCATAAGTGCCAAAATCGCCCTTAATTTATTCAGTAATACATTTTTTTTTTTTACAAGGCATCTATTAGCAGGCCTATCAACATCAAACAGTGGTTTAGGTTCTGAGGATGCTTATCAAGATGTGATAACTTTCTACAATGATCTGATAGAGATGGATAGTGTATGAGAAAGCATAGTAGAACCAAAAGAATGCTAACACTGTTATAGAGTTTGTACATTCTATGAATTGAGGATGAAGTAAATAAATCTGCCTTAATGAAATTTTTAAAAAGCCAGATCAAATGGTTTGTAAGAATCATCCCTTTAGATAAGCAAACAGAAGAAAGCTGAGAGAATATGCTTGCTGGTTAATATTCTCCCCAGCAACCATAAACGTCTCTGCATCTCTGTGGGCAGCTGAATAGGATTCAACTTCGTAGGAACATCTCATGGGACATGGAGAAGGTCTTGCTTTTAAAGTGTTACTGTGTTGCATTTATAACTGTCAGTTTTTAACAGAGAGGTCATTCATATTTATGGAAAAATTGTTGGAAAAATTGAATGACAGAAAACCAAACAATCAAATAGCATTCATAAATACACACACACACACACACACACACACACACACACACACACACACACACACTTTTCTTGGAAAATTATCTTTCGAGGAGAGCTGTGTGCTTTCTGCGGAATGCACTAATACAGTAGGGACTTTCATTCTTATAATGACAAAAAGAAAAAAATAGAGAGAAAGCTAAAGTGTAAGGAACAAATACTAAATTCTTATTGAAATAAATCTGTTTCTATCAGAGGCCAGGCAACTCAGACTGTGGCCATTGAGTCTCTGGGTTTGAAAATTCAATCCACGATGAAGTGGCTACAGCATGGTTCAATAGAATGTGTTGTGGGCCACATAGTCACAGACAAAATAAAGTAGTGGATGTCCTTAGATAAAACCTGGGACATCTGTTTTATTACAGAAGCCACCTAAGCCCCAAGATTGAGGTTGCCTATCAAAAACTTTCACCATGCAAAGCCATTGCAACTATCTCTACAAATAACTCACATACAAGTTTCTGCATTTTAATAAACTAAACTCATGTTGGCATGGAATAACAGATATTGAGAAGTTTTACCCAGAAAAAGTAATCATCTAAAACATTCTAGTAAAATCAAGTGTAACTAAAAGTATAGTAGTTAATATTTGATTATATTGTTTGTACTAAAAATGATGATCCACTATAAGACAGTAAATTACACAAGAGTAGTTTTCAGTATTATGTAGCCACTTGTAGAAAATGGTTATCCTTGTTCAGTTTGCTCCTCTCTTTATTCCTCACTAACTCTACTGATTCTGCCTCCCAAGTATCTTTCATACTTAGCTCTTCATGCATGTCTCTTCTCTGTTCTTCCTGATCACCACCATCACTGTCTTCAATTACATTCCTTGTAGTCATTGTCCCCTATCATCTCTTCTGTTGCCTTTCTGTTGATCCTCCCATAAACTGCACAGTAGCATGAATTGTGCAAAGGTGTAATTCAAATATACTTCTGTTTCTTTGAACTTGTTTTAGTGAACATTTTTATTTTCCAACACAACAAACCAAGCTTTTCAACATTGGCTTCTTACTGATCTCTCTTGCAATAGGACCAGAAATTCTCAAGTTCATGCAGAGTCAGTACACACTAAATGAAAATTATAGAGACTGTGTCAATTCTTCCAGGGATTTAAGCTCCTATACTTAACATCTACTCTGTGTGTGTGTGTGTGTGTGTGTGTGTGTGTGTGTGTGTATGTATGTATGTGTGTGTGTGTGTGTGTGTGTATATCTATTCTGCCCAGAATATTAATTTTCCTACTTTTGCTTAATTCTCACTTATGTATTTTATGTTCAGCTTAGCTGATGAATTCTTATGTGAAGCTCTACTTAACCTTCAGAAACTCTGCATTGGTTACATCACTCTTACCATCTCTTCTCCTACACTTCATACTACTCTTTAATTATTCATACATATCAGTGCATCTTACTCCAGTCTCAACAATAGGTTCTATGAAAGAAAGCATGTGAGTATCACTTTCATTATTTATATCCCCACTGGGCAAACCACTCTGACACTCAACACATTTTTATTGAATAAGTTTTAAAAATTATAAAAATGCAAATAAATGAAAACATAAGAAAACCTTGAGACCATCATCATTGTAGAATAAAGTCGTAAGGACACAGCACACACTGTTCGCTTTACTCCCAAGAAGACCATTAAATCTCATAGACCACAACCTAATAACAACTCCAGTTTTTATTTCCATTCAATTCCAATTTCCATTCTCACTAGCCTAAAGCATTATCTTCTTGGAATGTATATTAATTCATATGTAAAAGCAGTAATAATCATTTAATGAACATCTTGACTACATGATATATTAAAGAGTAAAACATCAGCTATGATTATTACTTTGTTTCGGATATTGGAACATTCTGATTATTAAATGTTCTATTTAATATACTATATTTTATATATATTTAAATATAAATAGTATATTTAAATATACTATATCCATATTACCTAAAAACAGAAATCTGACTTGACCCTTGACAGCAGGAACACTTCCTATATTTTTTCCTGACCCTTAATCTATTTATTACCATATTTAAAAATAAAAAAAAAAGGAATCTATGTTATCACACTAACCCAATCAAGAGTTCAGGTGTTCTGTAACTGAATTTTGAACAGCTTGCTAGCTCTAAGCAAAAAGAATATTCTATACAAAGAGCACTATAAATCTTTTTAAAAAGAAGTCAATGTTTTTTATGGGCATCTATGTTTTTATTTTAAAGGAGCAGCGTCTGTGTCTGTCTAACATTTCTTAATTAGACGTCCTATTTGGCACAGCAAAGTCACTTCTGAGAAGTCACCTAAGATGTCTATGACAATGGAGGTCTGATGCTCATAAGAAATCCTTTAAATCCTTTGTTATTTTTCTGAAAACACAGGCACATTTGAGTCCTATGGGATGTGCTCTTCAGTAAAAATTGACAATACTGCATAGCACTAGTGTCCCACAATAAAAGTTATGTCCTGCTTTGACAGTTATATGATTGGGACAGAGAACTTATACAACAGTACACCAACTGGAACTTGAAGAAAAGAATACTGTTTCTTCTTGCATCTTTTATCAGGATGTAACTTGGTTACAGGGGGAATGTGGGCTTTGGAATTAAGAGTTATTGTCAAATTGAGACTCTTACTAGCTGTGTGATAGTGTGTAATGCCCCAAATTAACCCATAAGCCCCACTAACTCAGGGATCAGATATCTTTCTGGAATGCTGGGAATTTTAATTTTTGGAAAATAACAAAGCCTCACAGGAAAGTAAGGTGGCCTATATGTCTGTCCTTACAAACCTCTGTGATATGTGACTCAGACACATTTCAGCTGAAAAATTCCAGGGAATGATCCTTACCAAACTCCATCTCTTCATCAATATTCAATATTTAATATTTAATAAAGCTTGCTTTAAATTTGGCTCAAAATGGTGGAATTGGCTTTTCTCTAGCAAATCTCAAGATTAACCCTTGGACAAGATTCCTAACCTACCTTGGCCTCTTAAGTTCTTCCAGATAAAGGGAATAATTTCTGCTGTAGACTATTGTGCACATTTTATACATGTAGCTAGAAAAGAACTCTGATATTGTGTACTACATGCTGGGCATTCATCTCTACTAGAAATTATCATTAGCATATTAATCTTTAAAGATAAATGAAGGGATGGGTGAATGGTGAGGAATGGAGTACAGGTTGAGTTGGATTCTGTGTATTGTTGCTTTATTTATAAGAAAGAACCTGCTAAAGCCCAGTCCACTAAGGAGCATCCCAACATGTAGAAAAATGTTACTTGTTCCTTAACAGGTAATATCTAAGTCGATAAAGCAATGAACATTTCTGGGGCCCTTGAATCTACTGTAATGTGTTCAGTAAAGACCTTTATGTACATCATACATAACATGTACCCTGAGAACATGACATTTTGACTTACAGAGCATCCAAATAAAAAGTTGTAAGAACAATAACAACGACAACAAGAAACCCTCCTACATACTCCAGTACCTTAGTATTGGCTAATCAGTTTAATTGCACTGGATCGAGGGCTGATCTACATAGTGTCAGCAAGAAGAATGAAGGTAACAAAGCACTCTAATAGAGTAGGTTTAATTGCATTACATGATTTACTTATTTAGCTATCTCAGCATCCTCCTCCACGTACAAATGAATATGAATCAGACAATCATGTACATATTGCTGGGCCTCTACAGTGTGCCATTTATCACCAATAGGTTGATAGCCTGCAGGTTATCTCTAACTCATAGCAAGCACTTAATTTTGTTGTCATTCAGGGTCTGGGTCAGTAGATCAGTAATGACCTGTGCTACTACTGAACAGTTTTTGAAATTAAAAGAAACGGCCAGCACGAGTTGTTACTTTGAGAGAAGATATTAAACCATCAATCAAATGGGTCAATGTGCCCCAGGAGGAATGAAAGATTCACTAACATCTAGAGGTGACTTTCAGAACAAATGTGTGGTTAGGTCCAAGAGTCCACAGATTTCCTTGTTAGATTAAGTATGGACTTGTTAGGTAAGCAGGAAGGGAAAGAAAGTAATGGGTGTTTATGTGATTACACTACTTTCTCTATTAGATTTCTTTTTATTGTGATTCTGTGCTCTCCTGGTCCGATGAAGTTTTTGTGGTCATTACCAAGAGTAAGTTAGAGAAACAACTGCAAAAATCAGAAGGCCAAGATGCCTTTCAGGTATCATTACTTAAAACTGAGACTGGGTAACTCCCAAATATGGTTCTACATAAATATTGAAGCATAGTTACTTCATGTTTATTTTCAAATAACCAACAATTAGAAACCAAAGGGAAGACCAGTGTCAGAATTCATGGTTGGCCTCGGAGGACAAGTAGGGTTTAACATCAGAACCACAAATTAGAAAGGAGTTACTTAGTCCTTACATATAGAGACTGCAGCCGTGCCTGAGACACTAAGAACCTCTATTTAGACAACACCCAAAGTTGAAACGCTCAAAGATGAAAAACAGGAGGATAAGACATTCTGCGGTTTGCACAGTCTTAGTAAAGAAACGATAGGATAACAGAAACTGAACTTTATATTTGAAAGTTCAGCATCCACAATGTGACTTCTGGGATCTGACTCAGTCAGGAAGGTGAATATCTCAGCAGTGGGAAGAGAGGCCATAGAAGAAGATGCAGGAGAGTTTCCTCTCTGTCTGTGCTTTCCACCACTGGGGACACTTGAAGATGACAGCCTGTATGGCAGCAGCAGCCAGGGCCTGTCCGTGAACCTCTTCAACATCCTGGTTGCCAGAAGGTAGAATATAAATGCCAAGCTGACTAAAGAGCTTGCAGTCACGTTTTAGGAAAGAATTTCTGGAGGACAGTAATTTTCGTCACATAGGAAGAATCCAAAGGTTAGTGATCCAACCTGCGTATCTGCCATAAAGCCCAACAGCAAGCAAGGGGTGTGGCTCTGGGGCACTTGGGGTAAGAAAAAAGGATGAACTCTAGCGGGAACAATTTGGAACTTGGTGGGGACAATCACGAATCAGCCTACAGTTTTGACGATGCAATATATTAGAATATAACTTACAAGTGGTTTTCTAGTTCTGTTTTTATTTTTAATTTATTTGTATGAGTGTTTCTTCTGCATGTATAGTTGCATACCACATGTGTGTCTGGTGCTCATGGAGGCTGGGATAAGGTATTAGACCCTTTCAAAATGGAGCTAGAGAAAACTGTGAGCCACAATATGGGTGCTAGGAACTAAACCCAGGTTCTCTAGAAGAGCAGTCAATACTATTCACTACTGAACTATCTCCCCAGCCCTAGTTATTTTTTTTCCTTTCAATAATTGTTCTTCCAGGTAATACTCCAGTACAGAGTGGAATCTAGTATTCAATGAGTATAAAAGTAGAAGCATACCAGACTGTGACAAACGACACATACAAATGAATATCCTCATGTGCATTCATTTGGGAGGGGTAGAGAAAACATATAGTACATGGAACAGAGGAAGTGACTAGACAGCAGAAGGTGAAAGATATCAATACACAACCGCATTGAAGCAAGTTCAGCAATCATATGCTACGTCTTAACTTGGGGGTGGTGGTAAGGGCAGAAAGATCAGAAAACTCACAGGAAACCATTGTAGATTGTTTTAATTAAGCCTCCTTTTTAAAATTCAATTTTCTTAGATAACACAAAATTTTCTTCATACAAGAAAAAAAAATATATTCTTTCCTAAATTTAAAATTCTGTTGGATGATTCTTCAGAGATTAAAATGTAAGCACTGTAAGAACAAAATATGTAGTTCTTGCCTCATACTAATCTCAGCTAAAACAATCACCATACTGGCCAGAAAAAAAATCCACTGCTGTAGAGATCCATTTGGCTTGTGTTGGAGAATCAAGAGGACTGATGAGCTGGCATATTATAATTCCTGCATCAAGGACTCAGGAGCCACTTTCTGAAGAAGGTTCTGCTTTTTCTGTAACTTCAGGGTACACCACCAACCTCAAAGATAAATGTGGGCCCTGGGCTTGGTTGACAGTCTGGATTAAATGTAGCAAATTAGACTATCTTTTGTTTTGGGTTTTTTTTTGTTATTTGTGATGCTGTTTTGGTATTGGGTTTTTTATTTGTTTGTTTTGTTTTGTTTTTGTTTTTCTATTAGAGGGCAGAATATATCAGATGTCGGGTAGATTAAGTACATGTCAGAGCATGTTCTCAACTGACAACCACAGACTTAAAGATAAAACTACTAGAACACAGTCAAACTTTCTCCCCATGTTTTAGGGAGCCATCCTCTGCTGGGCTGCTGTCATATCTCAGTGATTCACAAAAGCATGTAATGCTTAATGAGCCAAATATGAGGATAATTATCCGAGTTATATTTGGGAAACTCACAAAATAACAGACAGTGTTTGCAGACTCTATGAATACTCTAGGGCAGAGAGAAAAAAAGGAGACATTCTTTTTTAAATAGCTGAACTGATTTCACTATAACTAAATATCTTTGAAGTAACATGTTCCTTTTCCACCCAATTAAAAAAATAGTTAAAATGTCGACAGAGCACTGTCTTGGTTTCTGCAGTTCCAAAGGGATTTTAATTGCTCTGATGCTGTAGCTATATTTGATTTATGTCACCTTTGCTTGGATAGCCACACCTATCACTGCCTAACAAATCTATCTCCTTACAAAACAAGGTATTTTAGAGGATCCTGCTTCACTATTATGTATGGCTCCAGTCACTTGTACTTAAATTTTGAATGAAAATGGGACTTAAAACACAGAAATGGCTGAAGACATACCTGTGTATATCAAATTACTATGCTGGTAATGCCAGATCGGCAGGTACCAAAAGTTCATCATGAGTTGGCTCATAGTACCAATCAAGTTTACTTTAAAAAGTTCTCAGAATAAGGTTGTAATTCAATATTACATTGTATGGGATTGCTTTCCTTATGGTTTGAAGGACACTTGGTATTTGTCATGGAAAAGCAGACAGGATCTCAGTCCTGTGGTCCTATCTTTGGAACCACTGAATATTATTAACATTACAGGAGACTGTGGAGACAGTGAAGGTGCCTATCAGGTACATGTCTGTGTTTGTTTGTAAATAAATAGTTGAAGTTAGTCAATTAAAAACAGACCTCCAAACATAATTCCCTTTACTACATAATACCAAGATTCAAGTAAACTACAATATTTAAACTTAAAGTTTTGTTAAACTATTTCTTTCATGGTATGAAATTTACTCTCTGCACAAAAAGGACACGAGAAAAAAATATCCTAGGACATTTCCAGAAGTTTTGAGAAGACAAGCTCATTGTGAACATCTTCAGGTGTTCTCGGAGCTTGTCCGTGGAGTTCAGGGCAACAGAAACATCTGTCCTCAGGGGAATTGAGGATATGGTCCCACAGGACAGTTTATTAGGACGTATGGGAATTATGATTGTACTAGATTTCTGTCCACTAGGAACATACCTTTGCAGAAATTGCACTCTTCAAATGAATTTTCAGACCTCAAGGTATAAATGAGAGGTTTCTTATGGCTCATCAATAATTTATCCTAAAAACTTTCTTAGAATAGAATGTTTTAGGATTAACTGACACCATATTCTAGTAGGGTTTCATGGCATTCCAACCAAACAAATCATTGACAAAGCTGGTAATCCCATGTGATGGGGAAAATTTGGGGGCAGAAAACTGGAAGATTGGAATTTTCAGCTATGGTTCCCCTATTACAAGCTCATGTGCTGAGTCATAATTTTATGTCATTCATACCGCTAGCTCAGGTGTTGTCACATTTTTATGTCATTCATGCTACTGGCTAAGCTGTTGATCTATACTTTTATGTCATTCATGTCACTGGCTCATATACTGTCATATTTTTGTCATTCATATCACTGGCTCAGATGTTAAGTCATATTTTCCTGTTAAACATATCATTCTCTCTGTTACCTCAGCCAGTTCTAGATCACAGAGCTTTCCATGCATTTTTAAAATTAATAAACATCTTGATCCATTGGATAGCAGATTTACCGTAGTGTCCAGAGACCTAGAAGGCATTTGCAATATAGGAAATGGTTAATTGTCTTTCTTTTGTAACATAAAAAAAAAAAAAAAAAAAAAACCTTCAGGTTTATCTGACTATTGAGTCGCTGATGCTCTGGGTAAGGAATGTGCTATGACTTTGTGATGTTCTCCTTTGTCTTTCTCTAGCAATCTCTCCAGGAAATAGAAATGTAATGAACACAGACGGTTCCACTAATGCAAAGCGCACCGTCTCCTTCACAACTAAAGCGGGCTTCATTCAGAGGGCATGCTGAAGTATTCGCTGCCTGGTGCTTTCACAATAACCATGGCGCAAGATAATATAGGCATTGTACATGTTAGAGATAAAGCATCATAATGAAAGAAAACCGTCGTTCCCAGAACCACCCATCTCTAAAGTTAGATGAGATGACCTCTGTGAACCTCAGAGGTGAGAGCAGAACTGCATGCTAGAGCTACATTTGCCTGTTTACACGACAGTCCTTGCTTCCGTAACACTTACGGTGTAATGAACAAATACATAACCCTAGACAGCATATTACTGAATTTTCTAAAAACTGTTGCAGAAGACATGCATTCCTCTTACTTTCCCATACCGCTCCCTGCTTGTATTCTTTTTCTTTCTTAGATAACAACTATAACTCATATGCCATTACATTTTTTCAAATTAAAATATATAATTAAATAGTTGTCTACTAGTCACAGAGTGATTAGCTACTATCACAGTACAAGTTCAGGACATTCTTATCACTTTACACAAAGAAATTCTGAACCCATCAGCAGTTGCTATGCTATAACAGCTACTACAAACCATCAGACTATATTTTCTATATGGATTCATCTATTCTAGACTTTCCTTATCAATGGAATCATATAAAATGGGAACATTGATGATAACTATTTTCACTTAGCATAATGGGTTCAAGGTTGTCTAATTTATAGCATGCCTTGATGCTTTGTATACATTTATTATAGAGTAGTTTTCCATTTTGTAGGTGTGATACAGTTTATCCATTGAAAATGATGGAATTTGGGACAATTTCACTAAGAGAAGAGTGGGAAACCTGTCATTGTTTAACCGAGTCACAGTGACCTTGTCCTTGCAGAGAGATTGTAAAAGAAAAAGTGCTGGTGTGAGAGAAGGGCCATTGGCATTGTTTGTCCTTTGAAAATGATGTAACAGGAAAGAGAGATGAGGTCTTGGAGACAAGCAGAAAGTACCCATCAGATGTCAACACAACCCTGAACGCTGAGACCCAGTTCCCCTTCATTTCTGCCTATGCATACACACTCTATTGCTTGAAGGTAGCCAAGGAACTGCTCTCCCCTAGGAAATCATCCCTGCACATTACAATCTTCCGAAATTCTACAGACTCCTCTGAATTCTTTCTTTGGTATCGCCAAATAGTCGTCTGATGTTGTGAAGTCTGCCGTTTAAATAACAAGAAATAATGGTGCTGTGAACAGTCATCAGCATATATTTGTGTGAGCTTGTGTTTTCATTTTCATCACATAACGCAGCAGTGAAACTGGCAAGCCAAAGTCTAGCTGTATGTTTAATTTTGAAGAACAGCTAAATTCTATTTTTCCCTCTTTTTACATTTGTACCAGCAACATACCTTATCCTTGCTAACACTTGTGATTATCTGTCTTATATTTATTGCCTGGCTGGTATGTGTAAACATATTGTGGTTTTGACTGGTGCTTCCTTAGTAGTTAATAATGGCATGAGGACCATTTATACTGCTTTGATTATATATAATTCAGCAGTAAATTTGAAATTCATCTTGACAAAACATATGCTTCAATTCCAAACATGTTTTTTTTTTTTTTGCTTTTGTATCAAGCTCTATATACATACCCTGACTTACCTTTCCATTCTGTTAATGGACTTTTAGTTTGCTTACTTCTGTTTGTCTATTGGAAACCATCATGTTTTGAACATTCTTTACCTGTCTTCTAGTACATGTTCCCCATCATCAGCTAAATAAATGTGTAAGTAACAAACACTGAGCTTGTATAACACTTAAAAAGCAAAAATGGCCATCAGAGTAAGCTATATGCTGCTGAAGCCAGCTAGCACTCTTTGTGAGCAAGTGAGTATGTCATAAAATGCAGGAGGCTGGGTAATCACAAGGATCTCATACCCTACCTGTTTCCTGACTACAAGGATAGTTATATCACACTTTGTATAGAAGCTTAAATACAGAAACTCAGTTATAAAAATGATGTAGCAGCCCCAATAGCTTTGTGCAAGGGTGTCTTTTATAACAGCTTTCATCTTTTCTAGTTTTAAAGTTAAATATGACATGAGTATGTATGAAAAAAATTATTTCAATTCCACAGATGAGTTGAGGGAAGATGTCTAGAAGAAAATCTAAAGGAAAAAAAAAATACATGTGTGCAGAGAGTTTAATGGCTTATGAGGGGTTCATGGTAGAGGTGATCAGCTAATTTATGTAGCTCCTGGACAGGGCAAAAAGGCCTCTTTCTTTGTAAAAGAAGGAGATTAGATTAAATGCCTGAAACTTCTCCACTCTATTGGGGTGTGTGTGTGTGTGTGTGTGTGTGTGTGTGTGTGTGTGTTATACACAAGGATTTATGGATACCTGCAATTCAGGTATGTTTTATATTTTCAAAACTTACCAAGAACTTAGTTCACCCAGGTCTCAGGTAGAGAGGTAAATGACATAGATTTTTTTTTAAACATGATTCTTTAGAAATTCATATCTTAGTTTTCATTCAAGCAAAGAGCATTTGACAGATAATTCCCCTACCAATGCCTGTTCGTTGGAGATGCACTAAGTACTTAACAAAACACTAGAGAAAGAATACAAGAAAATCCATGTTTGATGTTTTCCAGAGTGAAAACAAAAATGGTACCTACTCTCCACTCTTGGCAGGCCTAATGAACTAATAAGGCATCTCGAGAGAGAAGCTGCAGCTTGGGAACTCTGTCCCACCTCCCCACATGGATAAGTTCCAACTGGTGTTACACAGAAGAAGCTTAAGAAGCTATATGCATATGCTTATTAATCAGCTGCAATGCATTACAAGGTACGTGACTCACACAATTAGGAATATCTGCAAAAATAAAAAAAAATTGATGCAAGGATGTTAAACTATAAGGGAGAGCCACTTTGAAGAAGACATAGAAGGAAAAGGTACTTATGATAAGCACTGAAGGAAAAGAACCTTGATGTTTTCTACACTGATGATGCCTCTGTGAAAGTTCATCAAAGACAGAGTCTAGCTCAGTGGTAGAGTAGTTACCTAGCAAGTGGGAGGTCATAGGCTCTGTAGCCAAAGTACCAAAAAAAAAAGTAAGAAAAAGTACAGAAAGTTGAGAGAGCAACAATGTCATTTAATACTTAGAGAAGACACATAACATATAGCCATCAGGGTAAGAAACAGGAACAACAGTATTTGATTTCTGTACTTTATAAACTCAGAAAAATTGTAAGGGTATGACTACTAATTCACTACAATTAAATGATTATCAGCCCCTTCAATGTCTCTACTGAAATCCTCACTCTCCCTGGGTGTGGATAATTCCAGTACTCTGAAAGTAGAGGCAGGAGAAACCTAACTTAGAGGCTAGCCTGGGACACATGGTAAGTTCCAAGATAGCCTGGTGACATGCTGTTTTCCAAAACTGAAGTAAAAAAGAGACAACACCAGGTTCTGGTGAAGACTGGTCTAATGAAGTGAGAGGGGAGTCCTTCCTCCAGGGGACTACAGTGCAGAAAGAGCCATTATTCCACGGACTCCAATCTTCTTGTACTTTTGTACCTTGATCTTGGACAGCCAGCCTCCGCACAACTATATAATGTAAATTTGTGTCATTTTAACAGCTGGTAAATAGCATTTTATAACAGCCCAAGCAAACCAAGTGGTCCAACATTCCCAGTGTACTCTACTGAACTGCAAAAGTTCTGGTCAAAATCAAACCACAGCACAGTGAGAAAAAGTACCCTTTACATCACACTTTGTGAAATCCTGAAAAGTGTATATACAGCCCAACTGTTCACAAGTCTATCATGCTCCAGGACCCAAAGTCAAACCTTAGGACATACTTTCTGGCTGCAACACAACACAGGTCTAGACATTAACAAAGACAGTTATCTATCAAGCATGGGTCTACTTCCAGTTTTAATTCTCTCATTTCAGAGCAAATGAAGGAAATCACACCAGATCAAAGCTGCCCCTGTATTAACACATATTTTACTTCTACGTCTCACAGTAAGGACATCTCACAGTAAGATACCATTTCTACCCCTTCCATTCCTTTATTCTTATACATCTACTCTACACATTCCTGAAATAACAGTCCAGGAGACTCTATAAAGATTCTGTACAGCCATTCTTCAGATCAGATATAGAGTTCCTAGGATTTTGAAATCCAAATGCTCAAATTTCTCATAGAAAATGATGTATAATTTGCATATAACCTGTGCACGTGTATGTGTTAACCATCTATATATTAAAAAAAAAATCAAACAGTGTAAATGCCATGACAATAGTTGTTAGCCTTACAAGAAAGGGAACAAAGGGAAGCTGTCTGCCCAGGCTTGAAACTGATACAACTTTCTGAGACTATGTTTGCCATGACTGTAAATTGTGAATGAGAAGCCATGGAAGTTCTCTTAATCCTCCCTGCTCCCTGGGAAAGATTTTGAGAAGATCACCTTTTTTCAATATGCATTAGCATACTTGGTGTTGGGGAGGCAGAGGGTGCTCTGTAAAACGCAGTTTTTAGAAAGGAAGGCAAAGAAAGGGAACAAAAACTTGAAACTGCAATGGGCAAGATAACAACAGAGCCTGAAATAAGTTTGTTTGTTTTTTTTTTTTTTTTTTTTTTTTAGGCAGAGAACAATGAATGCAGGCTCCTTATGGGTGGCAGGAGTAGGGACTGTACATGTGAGTAAGGTACTGGTACTTGGTCGTTGCTTTCACCTAACAGTTTCACTATCTCATGATATGTCTGTGCTGAGATAGAAGGAACCTGGAGATCAAGCCCAAACACTGAAAGGCAAGGTCTGGGCAGGTCGATGTGGAGGGGCAACGAGAGCAGTGAGGGATGGCAGGGTGAACAGGCAAGGTTTCTTTCTCCTCTCTATGGTGAACATCACTAAGATGAACGCATCTTGGTTTGCATGGGTTAATAACACAATGCATCACAGATTAAGATTAAAAACAAGCAAACAAACAACTTCTGGGAGACCGCTAAAAGCCTCAGCATGGGGGCAAGTCTTTGGTATTGATGAATCCAACAAGAAGCCAGGTGACAAGAACGGAAGAACTGTAACAAACAAACAAACAAACAAGCAAGCAATGAAACTTCTACTAAAGGAAACAGATTAGATTTTCATGAGAAAACTAGACAAATAAGTTTCAAGCAAAGCTATTATTATCTCTACACTTGAGAGACCTCTACCACGTTGTTCTTTATGACAGAGTCTGTCTATTGCAAGATTGGTGTACACCTTACAGGGAAAACAAAGAAACAAACAAATAAAAATATTCCATGAACGAAAGCCAAGAAGAGGGCTCAGTTTAGAAAGCAAGCCTCTGTTTCCTTCTGTGTGGTTCATGGAAGGACTTCAGTGATTACTTATTTCTCCATTGGGCCCTGACGTGCAGGCAAATCTTACATGTGACCAGCACAGAGGATGAGAAGTGGCATGCAAATAATAATAATAATAATAATAATAATAATAATAATAATAACAGTAATAATAAAACAAGAGACAAGATGATTTTCAAAGACCTCTTCAGGGGCTAAGAGGCAGAAAGGACATAGACTATACATGGAGTGTGGGAAACAGAGAGAAGCCACAAACAGCAGGTATTACTCAGGGATGTGACTATAAGCCCAAGGAGCCTTTGTCTAAGACAGCTGAAGGATCGTAAGGTACATGGTAAAATCTGTGTTTCAGGAATGTTCTTCTGACAGCAGCAATATTATTATTACTTATGATGTCCATAAAGCGTTCAAAGAAACAAGGCCGAGAGACCGTTTTATATTTACTCTGACAGTTTAAAAGGTTGCTGCCATTATGCATGGATTTTTGAAATGTTATTTGTTGATTGCACTGAATAGGCTGGCCCTTTGGTAACAAACTACACAGGAAATAGAAAACTCAAGGGAGGCAGTCGATTACTAGAAGCCAAATCAGATGACAGTTTCATCCATAGTCAGGCACCAGCGATTCCTCTTTTTTTTTCTTTGTACTACTTATCACAATCAACAACAATAATTTCAGTCAATTAACTGAGATCCTGAGCAAGGCTCCGAGAGCCTTCTCGAACACAAGAACACAGTTACAGTATAACAGATGGAAGCCTTCATTTGCCATGCTACAGATTCACAACCAAGTGCCTGTTTATTTGTGTGACTGAAGCTAGTCTTTCAGAAATTGCCCTATTCACTGGAAATCCATCCCCTGTTTCATAGACACTTTAGAAAGCTGGATTCCAATACCAGAATAGTAGTTTCATTAGACCCTCACACTTTGGAAGGATCCAGAGTATAAACTTTCAGAGGCGGCAACATAATCCTTCTCATCAAATATTTGGGCGACAGGTGGAAAATTGTTCTGCCAGCTGAAGAAGACAAAATCCATTCCTTCTGGCAATTTTCGGCAATGAAAACCCCAGAAATGAATGTGCAATAACTTGTGGAAATAAATTTCAAATATTATCGCACAAAAGCAGTGTGCTCAAAATCTCTAACTGTAAACCAACTCCTGCCCACCTGAATTTTAAAAATGCTGATTTCTCTTTATGTTTGAAATGCCACTAAGGGAAGTGGAAATATTTCAAGATATAGAATTCTGGAGGAAAGCGTTAAATTCTAACAAAGTAGAGCAGCCTTGAAAATTGGTGTTAAGCTGCAACATCATTCTGGTGAGGATGTAAAGACCACAGAATCCTTTGTACAGGGTCATATACTTAGACCAGGAAGTTTCACACTGGCAAATCTAGGTGGAGGTCTGTCCTATATTTGAATGGTTTCAGTGACTTTCATATGCTTTCTAAAGCAATGCCTGTCCACCATATTTCCGTGTGGGCTGCCTTTACATCAGAGTATGTATGGTTGGTGAGGTAGACAATGGATCCCACTGCTGGATTAGTGGGAAATAGGGTTCTATTGAAACACCATGCTGTACAACTTAATTAAATCTACTGTCTTTTATTTGATGGATATTTTCATTCATGATCATCAACAGATCTCTCATGTGGCTTATGGTTACAATGGTAATCATCTCTCACATGGCTTACGTATACAATCCCTTCTAATTTTCTTAGTTGGTCTTCTTAAAAAGCCCATCAGTGAAGTGTATTTCTATAATAGCCTTTTAAATGTTAAGCAAATCCATGACAGAATCAAAGTTGTTAATTCAGTGCTTCATTTGAGTTTTAGAAATTCTTCACTTTATCCATTTTAAATGTCAATTAATAGGACTGCTCATTGAACACTATCTTAATTTGCTATTGCTATCATGAAACATCATGACCAAAGCGAATTGGGCAGGAAAGGGTTTATTTGGCTTATACATCCATACAGCTGCATGTCATTGAAGTAAGTTAGGATAGGAGCCCAAACAAAGAAGGGACCTGCAAACTAATGCAAAGGTCATGGAGGGGTGTTGCTTACTGGCTTGTGACCCATGGCTTGTTCAGCCTGCTTTCTTATAGATCCCAGAACCACTAGCCCAGGAATAGCACCACTCAAAAAGGACTGGGCCTGGCCCCAATCAATCATTAATTAAGAAAATCCCTTACAGGCTTGTCTACAATCCGATCTTATGGAGGCAGTTTCTTAATTGAAATTCTCTCCTCAGATGACTAGCTCATGTCAAGTTGACATAAAACAATCCAATATACCCATATATAGCATTCATATTTCTACCATCAAGTGAGTTCTTTCTGCCAGTCCAGGTAACATAGCTGGAAATAATTCACAGAAGAAGACAACAATAAGCACTGACCATGCCCTTTAAGTAGCTGACATTCTTTAAACAAATTAACGAGTACTCTCATCATTCATAACTGAAGAGTAGACTAGATGAGGAGAGATAGAAATGAAGCACACAGAGACTGCAGTGGTGCCTTGAGGGAGCACTACAGCTTATATGAGTGTAGCAAGGGAAAGACAGGAGAGAGGAGAGAAAATGAGCAGGGTACCCAGGGCAAGTTCATCAACCATAGGCAACAGCCGAGCCTGGAAGGAGGAGACTACCTAGGATATGGGAGAAAGCCAATGATGATGAATGAAGGTGGGCAGCAAAGCAAAGGATGGACAGCAAGGAGAGAGAGAGAGAGAGAGAGAGAGCAGTATGCATGTTGGGTCTTAAAGAACACTGGACAATAATTGTCAGTCCAGCAAGAGGATAAAACTTTGGAATTTCTCTGAAGACAAATCTTTCACTCATCAAGATACAATGTGAAAGCCCAATTTACTAATCTTCTGTCCTCTGATTCCTCATTCCTTGTTCATTCGCTTTGTCTTTTCCAAAGCACATTCGCATTCTAACTTACTTGCTTATCCTTTTACTCATTTCCATTACGTGCTTATTCCCTCCCACTTTTACTTGGATGTTGGACTAGCAAGAACCTCAAGCTCCTCATAGCCCCACTGGCACATATCAGGGAGCCAGCAGAGTGTGTTCCCTGCCAGGGTTCCTCTCCAAGTTACCAGAGCAAATCTGGAAAGTTCCCCAAAGCAAATAGCTCTAGGCAGTGCATATGTTTTGGATGATGAAGGGAAGTCCTGAGTGATTGGAACAGAAAAGACAGAATGGGATGTTAACCTTACAACCCCCAGGTTTGTAAGTTAGACAAAAGAATGTAAAGGGAGAAAGACTGAGTATTTCCCCTCAAATCTGAAATGAGAAATGGACGCTTGCCTTCACCGATCTTACTCAGTATAGTTTCTGGAGCCTTCGCTTACAACTATAAGAAAAGAGAAAGACATAAAAGGGATAAACATAGGAAAGAAAAGAGCCTAGGTATTCTTATTGGAGATGGGATGATTCTATACTTGTAAGAATTCTAGAATATAATAAATTCTTTATGTTGCAGCTTATAAAAATCAACATACAGAAATAAGTAGCTTTTATAAATACCAATAATGAACAGCATGAAAACAGTATTTAGGAAAAATACTCCATTTCTAACAGCTCAAAAATAAAGTATCGAGGAATAAAGCTAACATGTAAGTGAAGGTCCAGTACAGCAAAAACTTAAGTCACACACACACACACACACACACACATACACACACACACACACACAGACACACACAATGAAACACAGGCAGATACTAGACTCTGCTCCCGGCTTAGAAGAATTTATATTGTTAAAATGGTTCCATTGCCAAAAGCTGTCGATATATTCAATGCAATTCCCATCTAAATTCTAATGTTATTTTTCAAAATGAAACAAAGCAAGAAACCCAGAGCATTCCTAAAGTAAAAGAGCACAGATCTCCATCTTATTATAATAACTGATCACAGGTTATCCATGGGGACAAATAGGGCATTCTCAGCCCAACAATAAACACTTAGGCCAGTGGTACAGAATATAGGATCCGAAAATATATTCACGTAATGGCTACATAAATTTTTACAGAGAAATAAAAAAAGAAATAAAAAAAAAA
>JADRCD010199555.1:0-11996 GCA_019843815.1 Montemys delectorum | reverse complement strand
GAGACCTAAAATAGCTTTCATAAAGATGAACAAAGTTAATGGCATTATACAAATTCAATATTTATAAAAAAAAAAAAAATACAGAAACCAAATCAGTCTGATATCAGTGTAAATAAATAATGGATCAATAAAACACAATACAGCTTTCAAACATAGATCCAAATTTATAGTGAATTGATTTCCAACAAATGGACAAAACCAATTCACTGTGGAAAAGGATTTTTTTAAGTTAAGAGCCAGGGGCCAGCATATATTAACTATGCATAATGGATTTCACGGAGACATTCTCATACATGTATCTAATTTATTTCGATCCTAGTCACCCCATATCTCCCTCATTTCCCTCCCACTCCCACCATTTCCTGCCTTTTCCCAACCAGTTTATCATCTATGTTCCATTCTTACTTTAGTTTTTGGTTTTGGCAACCCAGTGAGTTTAATAAGGGTTGCTTACAGGAGCATGGCTGACGGACTATCTACAGAAGTGTGAGCATCTTGCCAGCAGCTGCACCACTGAGGAAAATCTCTCTCTGTCCACTCTGCTTTTCAATCTCAATTTATACTGTTTGCTCAGCATGGTTAATTTTTGTAAATGCTAGAAAATAAAACAATTTGAATAGCCAGTTTTTCAACATGAGCACTTAAAACACAGAAGAGGGTGGGGGCCATTGATCACATGCTGTCTTCTATGCACAGATACATCCTGTTCAGCTTGCATGATTATTTTCAAAAAATATGAAAATGGTTCTAATACTAAAAATAGGGACCAGTTATTAAAATTGGGACAGGGTATCTAGGCTGTTGAAATATTAGGTATGGTAAAATTCCATACTTACCCTTCATAGGAAAAGCTCAGCAGGCTCTACAGAAACTTGAACAGTGAGACACAGTCACTGCTTATTATTGGAGAAGAGCCCCTACACACATCACCACAGTGTGATGCTACTATGTGACAGGAACCATGCCACAGACACTACCATACAAATGAAAATGGAGAAAAAGGAGGCTGGGGAAGAGTGCTCAATTTTGGTAATAAAGAGCACAACTTTAGCTGGGCAGTGGTAGCATGCGCCCCCAATCCCAGCACTTAGGAGGCAGGGGCAGGTGTATCTTTGAGTTCAAGGCCAGCCTGGCCTACAGAGTGATTTCCACGACAGCCGGGGTACACAGAGAAACCCTGTCTTGAAAAAACAGGGGGAAAAAAAAAAAAGACAGCTTTGGGAAAGTAGTCCCTGAGACATGCTTATTTAAGAGAAAGTTCCTACGTGGAAAACGAGACAGAGGCAGAGGCAGTAAATAGTATGTCAGGGTTTATAAAGGGTCACATGCAGTGGCCATATGCAGATGCATTGTAATATGGAACAGTATACCGTACTATAAGGCATTTGCTTCAGAAAAAAACTGGTATACCTTGAGAAACAAAAACAAGCAGTAAGGACTTTTATTTTATAAGGATATACTTTCTTCCCATGAATCAGTTTCTCATGTTCTCAGTATATTAACTGTGGGAATCAATCTAGGTGGGCTCAACCTAGGTGGGAGGAGAATCAAATAAGGACATGCACGCTGCTTGACTCTTGGCCCCACTGCCAACCCAAGAAGTTGATTTTCATCAACCTATGAGCTGAAGTTCAATCTTAGGAATTCTTTGAGGCCAGGAGTGATGGTGCATGCCTTTAATCCCAGCACTCAGGAGGCAGAGACAGGAGGACTTCTGTGAGTTGAGGCCAGCTTGGTCAGCACAGTGAGTTCCAGGATACACAAGTCTATGTAGAAAGTCCCTATCTCAAGTCTATGTAGAAAGTCCCTATCTCAAAACAAACAAAATTCTTTTTTAAGCAACTTTTTCTTGAAAACTTCAACATGAATCATTAAAAGATTTAGCAAAAATTTAAGTAAGATTAACTCCAAAACACCTGTCTGGTAACAGAGCTAAGGATGAAATAGGAACTGTAAGACCAGAAGGAAATGAGAACATTTAGTTGTAGAAAACTGATACAAAAACTGATAGATCTGGGTAGTGAGAGCAGAGATACTCAAACTTGTGCCAAGCAGTGTGCCATGTCCTAACTTCAGAACAAGACAACCTCGGGAATCGGGCTGGTGGAGTAGAGCACCGGCTGCTTTGCAGCAGACCCAAATTCAGATCCCTCTACCTATGTGGCAGCTCAAACTGTCTGAACTCAGTTGCAGGAATCTGCTGCTGCTCCTCTGGGTCCACAGTTACTAAGCACACAGAGTAAACATGCATACACACAGGGAAAACACTCACATAAAATATAGTAAGTAAATCTTTATAAATATAACAGTCATCTACTAAAAAGGAATTATGACTGATTCAAATGAGGAGCTAATCTGGATCTGGTAGCACAAATCTGTAATGCAGCTACCCAACAGGCCTGGTTCAAGACCTGCCTAGGAAGCAAACAAAGTTCAAAGCTCTGCCTGTCTGAAAAACTTAGTGAGATCTTGTCTCAAAAACAGAAATAAACCTCAAAGAGCTAGGGATACTGGTTACTGATAAAGCACTTGCTTAGCACATACGGGGTGCTAGGGTCTACCCCCAGAAATGGGAAGAGAAGAAAAGCATAGGGAAGTAAATGAAGAAGAATTAACCCTGGAGATAATGAGTAGTAACACACAGTGCTCTCACATTGCTGAAGAAAAGTCAGCAGGCAACAGCGCTGATTACTCTTTTGGAAGATACTGGTTCAATTCCCAGCACTCCATGTGACTGTTCAAAACCATGTTTACCCTCAGTTCCAGGAGACCAGATACTCTCTTCTGGCTTCCATGGGCACCAGACATACACATGGGTCACAGATATGCAAGCAAAACACCTATATATATAAAATAAATACATCTTAACAACAACCAAAAAATAGAATACAACCATAACGGCTCATCTTCAGTAAGATAAGCTCTGACCAGCAGACACTATGTTAAAGAGGGCCAATGGAGAAAACACACCAGATTGTGGCTGGACTATACTTCCTGAGTGCCTGACCCAGACGACTTACTGAATGGATATACAAGATCAGTCATCCTTGAATGCTTTTATAAACAACAACAACAACAACAAAAACAAAACAAAACAAAACAAAAAAAACCTTAATTGCTACTACAGTAAAGTGAATTTCAAAAGTTTGTAAAAGTTTGACAATTTTGCAGTGAAATCCAGATTTCTAAGTCCCTACAGAGAATCAAGAGGAACAAGAATGGCAAACAAGACCATCATGATAATATAAACACCGAAGCTTATTAACTGTTCCCATTAGTCTGAGCTATGTAATGAGTTGTATAATGTCATTAAAAATTTTTTTGAAGAAAAAAAACAAAAAAGAAAAAACTTTTTTGTCTTTTGTTTGGATCTGATGTGTGTGTGTGTGTGTGTGTGTGTGTGTGTGTGTGTGTATGTGTGTGTGTTATCTGATATTCTGATATCCCAATTTGCTGGAGCTATGTGCAGGTAGCACAGCTCACCACTGATGATGAATCTTCAAATGAAATGCAGAAAGTAAGACAGAACTGTGAAAAGGCTGCCCAACTGCAAACCGAACCATTCCCACGATTATGACTCTATTTAAATGAGACAGATCAAAATTGATATTAAACAAAATAATTTCTTAAGGCCTTCAATGGAGAATGAAAAGTTACCAAAACATTTTTATGATCAAAAAAGTCTTTAGAAACTTAGTAATCAATCACATTAGACTATGAAGCCATACACATTAAAATATCAAATGCTAGCTACTATTGCCTAATACCTGGCTATAAATTATCAAACTCCCCTTGCAACATCAGAAAAGGATGGCGACAACTTTCTGAGTTGCCAAACCTTGCCCTTAAAAAAAAAAAAAAAAAAAAAAAAAAAAAGGAGTTACATGAACTTGTAGCTATCTACTTTTTAAAAAATGAGGTCATCTTTATGTGGGGCACAATCCGTGCTTACAGAAAGGAAGTGAAAACTGGGGAACAGAAGTATTACCTGAGGGACAAAAGGTCCCTATTCCTGGAGAACGCAAGCAGTCAGCTGCCAGGGTTCTTAGACTCTTCTGGTACTCACTTAGCTGATTGTGCAATTCACAGCACACCAGTCTCCACCACAGCCAGCAGGGGACGCTGTAGGGAATGGGGACACAGGGGACACAGAAGGGGCAAGTTTAAGGGAGGGAAGGAAGGAAGAGGAGTGAAATATTCAGCTGTGATGTGCTTACAAGAACAGTTGTATCTCACACCAGATCACCTGCAGCAGACACTGAGTACATCTGCAAACACACTAACCACGTAGGGGCTCCTCACCCTCTCCACCACTGCCATTACTCTCCTGTGGGACAGCCCAGTTTTAAATGCATATAAAAGCACCAACAAAAATGAGATTGCTATGTGGAATAAAGCTTATGTAAAGGCTACACTGAATAACTTAATATTAAATAAATAGATTCAGACACTCTATAAAACTAGCAACCTACAAATACAAATTACCACATCAGTTGAACTGCCCAAATTAGTGAAAACTGTAGTTCTCATCTCTGAATACTGAAGTATACATAAAATTACCTATGAAAAATAGTCCAGCCTAGTGCGGTGGTTCACATCTGTACTGCCAGTACTCAGGAGACAGAGGCAGGGGAATTGCTGTGAGTTCAAGACCAAATTAGGATACAAAGTGTATTCTAAGCCAGCCTAAGGTATGGTTCTGGAGTCTGCCTCTTAAAGAAGGAAGGAAAGGAGAGAGGGAGGCAAAAAGGGGCAAAGAAGAAAAATAACTCATAAACCAAAGAATATCCAAGTAATGAACTCTATCTGTATATCCAAGTATTTTAAAGGGTCTGGAGAAATAATCAGCTGTTAACAACACTGGCTGTTCTCTCAGGGGACCCAGGTTTGATTCCCAGCACCGACGTGTAGTGGCTCACAAGTGTCTGTAACTCCAGTTCCAGGGAATCTGACACCCTCTTCTTGCATCCAGGACCACCTCAAGTATGTGGTGCACAACATACATTCAGGCAACACATTTCATAAGTAAATAAGTAAAATCCCAAGGAAAAAAATGTAAAAAATAAAGTATATTAGAGAACTAATTTAGTGACAAATTTTTTTAATCTAAATTCTCTGAATGTCAGGCAATTTTTTAAATCTACCAAAAAGGTACTGAGAACAAGCAATTATCCTATACACACACACACACACACACACACACACACACATACACACACAACACACACACACACACACACACACACACACACACACACGTATATGCACTACACAGTTATCTGGTGCCTACAGAGTCCAGAAGAGGGCACAAGATCCCCTCATGGAACTAAAGATGGCTGTGAACCAGTGGGTGGGTGCTGGGAACTGAAAGGAGTTAGTTCTGCATGAACAGCAAGCAGGTACTCTTAACCCCTGAGCACCTCCCTGACTCACATAAATTTATTTCTCTAGGCTAATAAATGTGTTTCTGAACAACTTTTACATTCAGTTTCTACTGCAGAGGCTAAAGTAGCAATGAGGAACAACACAATCACTGGCCTGGACCATCATGGCATTCTGTCCAGAAAGAAAATGCAACCACAGAACTAAGGACAATTGTTTTAATACACATGCATACATACATACATACACACACATAAAGTAAATACCAACTGAGTCTTAAAAATGAAGATGAGTAAAGACTAGCTTCATTAAAACTGCTCACAGGAAATGTCCTTGTAAGATGAGGCTCGAGAGACAATCTATCCTAAAGGGAGGTAAACTGCCTTATTTATAATAGCCAGAAGCTGTACACAACCCAGATGTCCCTCAGCAGAAGAATGGATACAGAAAACATGGTACATTTACACAATGTACTACCTCTCAGCTATTAAAAACGACAACTTGGGGCTGGAGAGATGGCTCAGTGGTTAAGAGCACTGACTACTCTTCCAGAGGTCCTGAGTTCAATTCCCAGCAGCCACATGATGGCTCACAACCATCTGTAATGGGATCTGATGCACACTTCTGGTGTGTGTCTGAAGACGGCTACAGTAAACTCATATAAAATAAAATAAATAAATCTTAAAAAAAAAAAAAAAACCTGACAACTTCACGAACTTTGTAGGCAAATGGATGGAACTAGAAAATATCCTCCTAAGTGAGGTAACCCAGACCCAAAAGGACATACATGTACTCACTGATAAGTGGATATTAGCCCCAAAACTCAGAACACTCATGATAAAACTCACAGACCATATGAAGCTTAACAAGAAGGAAGGCCCAACTGTGGGTGTTTCAAATCCACTTAATAGAGCGAAGAAAATAATCATGGGGGGGGTGGGCAGAGGAAGGGAGGGGTCTGGAAGGGAGAAGAGAAAGGGGAGGGAAAAGAGAGGAAGGCAGGACCAAGTATGGGAAGAGACAGGAGAGAAGTCCAGAGGGCCAGGAGAAGGAATAAAAATAAGTAGTAGTGGGGATAGGGAACTTGGGAAACCACTAGAAAGTCCCAGGTGCCAAGGATGTGAGAGGATCCTAGGACCCAATAGAGATGAAGTTAGCTGAAATACACAACAGCTGGGAGAGAGAACCTGAAGAGATCACCTCCAACAGATAGACATGGCTCCCAGTGGAAGGATAGAGCCACCCACTCATCTCAAAATTTTTAAACAAAATTGTCCCCGTCTAAAGGAAACGTAGGAACAAAAATGGAGCAGAGACTGAAGGAAAGGCCATCCAGACACAGTCCCACATAGGATCCATTCCATCCACAGACACCAAACCCTGACACTATTGCTGATGCCAAGATGTGCTTGCAGACAGGAGCCTGGTATGACTGTCCTCTGAGAGGCTCTGCCAGCACCTGACTAAGACAAATGCAGATACTCACAGCCAACCATTGGACTGAGCCTGGGGACCACAATCGAAGAGTTGGAGGAAGAGCTGAAGGAGCTGAAGGGGATTGCCACCCCATAGGAAGAACAACAATATCAACTTACCAGACCCTCCAGAGCTCCCAGAGACTAAGCCACAAATCAAAGAGTACACATAGAGGCACTCATGGCTCAGCTACACTAGTAGCAGAGGACTCCCTTATCTGGCATCACTGGGAGGGGAGGCCCTTGGACCTTTGGTAGCTTGGTGCTCCAGAGAAGGGGGATGCTAGAGAGGTGAGGCAGGAGTGAGTGGGTAGATGGGAGAGCATCCTTTTAGAGACAAAGGGGAGGGGTGTGGGGTGGGAGGTTCATGAAGGGGAGAGGCTGGGAAGGGGGCTAACATTTGAAATGTAAACAAATAAAATGATGAATAAATTTTAAAAAACAAAAAAAGAAGTAGGAGAAAAGTGAAGTACTGGGGGAGGATCATGAACCAACTGGATGGCCTCAACAACAAAAAACCACTTTCATTGTTATCGCCAGACTAAATGGTTGCATAGTCTAAATCAGGTCACAAATTAAAAAGGGAGAGCATCTCTATTTCACAATGAACAGATACAAATTAACATTCAAAACTAAACTCCCGCTCTCTGACAGCCTGATACCCCAGATGTCATCTCCAACTCAGTTCCCGGCAATCCCATCTTGTCAGTGGCTTCAATTACCACTCTTAAGAGAACTCTTAATCCATATCTTGTCTGTCAGTCAATGGGTGGGCTCTACCTTCCAAGTACATCTAGAAACTGACCCTCAGCAACTCCAAGGAATCTATCTACCCTGTTTTCATTTTTTTACTTGCATAGTTAACTGTCTCCATTCGCTTCTCTTTCCTGTTACTCACACAGCTACCACAGTGATCCTTTACTTTAAAAAAAAAAAAAAAAAAAAAAAGCTCTAGTGATTTCCAACCTCACTTCAGTGTAAAAGCCAGTTTACTACCAGTTTCCACATTGATACTGGATATAAGGAAACTTTGTCCCAGTAAATATAGACATATATTTAATCCCAGCACTTGGGAGGCAGAGGCAGGCAGATTTCTGAGTTCAAGGCCAGCCTGGTCTACAGAGTGAGTTCCTGGACAGCCAAGGCTACAAAGAGATACCCTGTCTCGGTAAAAACACAAAAAACAAAAAAAAACCTGAAACTAAGGGCTGGAGAGATGGCTCTGTGGTTAAGAGCATTTGCTGCTCTTCCAGATGACCTAAGTTTGGTCCTCAGGACCCACAAGGAAGGACAGAAATTCCTGGTGGGTAACAGGTTGTAGATGAAGGATACAAGAGGCCCTGTCTTCTACCAAGCCTCTGCTGGCCTCTAACTCACAAAGTAGCCAGGAATAACCTTGAACTTCCTGAGTTCCCTTCTCCACATGACACACACTAGGACTGTAGTCATGTTCTGCCATGTCTCCCCATTTCAAATGTGGCACCCTAGATAGCCCTCAGAGCCCTGTGCACATTAGCCAAGCCTTCTAAATCTGAATCTGGAGAACCCACATCTTTTGTCCCCAAAGGTCTGTTTTTGTACTTTAACATGATTTGGATGTGTTGTTGTCAGGTGGGGATCAAACCCAGGGCTTCAAGCATGCCAAACAAGCTCCTAAACACTAAGGTATACTCTCCCCAGCTGGGCCCTGTGTTGTCTTTCCTACTTCACTCTATTCCACCTCACTGAAGGCCTCAATATATTTCAAAATAATAAGCAAGCTACCACCATAAGAGCTGTTTGCACTAGCTCCCACCACCCCTTTCAGGTCTAGTGAAATACATTCCAGTTGAGCGTTACTGACAACAATCAGGCTAACTACAAACCCCATCCCTACCTTCCTATTCCCTTTCTGTTACTTTTTAAACTGCATTTAACGCCCTGTTACATGTTTCACTGTTTACTATTTATTGATTACCCTTATCCTCTGATTAAAACTTAACACCATGAGTGTGAGGGTTTCTACTGATTTTTCTCATTACTATGTTCTCAGTAATGCAGAGCAGGCATCCAGTAACTTATTTGTTAAAAAAAAAAAAAAAAACTAGTATAGCTAAAGTCAACATGCATGTATTACTAGGGATTATATTAAAATGAATACTATAAAAAACAAAATTACTTTTAAATAACCTCAAATCTTATCAAAGTAAATTCATTTGTAATTCAAAAAGTAACCAAGTTTTCTCTCAGTTGCCTAATCTAAGTAAACCAACTCACAAATTTCATACAGCAATGTAGTTTAGAAATAAGGTAAAAACAAAACAAAACAAAACAAACCTATTTATGCTTCCTAGAACAGAATCAATTAAAATCATCCTTGCATCTGTAATGATCAATATGCATGCTCAGGATCTGAAATGCACATATCCCTACAAACTGTTAAGGTTTATTACAAAACGTAGGCCAGAGGTCCAGGCTCAAGCCTGAATTCATAGCACTTGGAAGCTAGAGGCAGGAAGATCAAAAGTCCCAAACAAGGGCTGATGAGATGGCTCAGTGAGTAAGGCTGCTTGCCACCAAACCTGATGACCTGAGTTCTGTTCCCCGGACCTACGTGGAAGGAAGAGATCCAACTCCCACAAGTTGTCCTCTGACTTTCCACATGCACATCACAGCATGCATGTATCCTATACACACAGTAAATACTTAAGAAATGTTAAGAGTTCCAAGTAAAGCTATGCTAAATAGCAAGACCTTGCCTCAAAACAAAACAAAAACAACAACAAAAACTCATGTGAAAACTTAGTCTTTGAATAGAGATCTAGTTACTTGAGAAAGTGATTTTGTGCAGGAGTTTGTATGTGGATACACATGTGTGCACACAGACGTGGAGGCCAGACATTAACATCTGATGTCTTCTTCACTCGGTCTCCTGTTTACCTTTCAGGATAGACTGTCTCACTCAACACGAAGCCAGACTAGCAGGCCAGCAAGCTCCAGGAAACCTCCTGTCTCCACCTTCCCAGCCCTGGAATTAAAGACATATGTCTGATGCTGCATGGGGTTGTATGTCGGTGGTAGGGATCTGAATGCAGATCCTCATGGTGGTGCAAACAGGCACCTCACCCACAAGCCAAATCCTCAGCCTGCACTCACCCTTTCAAACTGTCCTTTCCCCTTAGTTTACAAAACAACTCACACTGAGAAATTCAGGTCGTCTCTCCTACCACTATCCTTGGAACTGGCCTGGACCAGAACCTTTTCAAATCTGGTTCTCTAAACACAGAGCAACAAAGAGATACTAGGTTCTGAAGGATACAGCATTCTTCCAGTGCATAAGTTACTCCAAGTCCATTGTGGATGTAATTCTCCTTTAGATATTGTTCCTGGACCCAGACTCCACAAACAAGACTTCTATGTTAACTATATTCTTTTGTTAGCTAGAATTACTTATTAGCAGTCAGCCACAACCTGACTTCTTTATGAAGTCAGTTTCTTTAACACAGCAAATGAGGGTCAGGAAAATCTAATTTAGCTAAACCTATTGACACCAAAATTAGCAGGAATCTCAAATCAAAATAATTCTCTTTATAACCAGATCTTTGCTGCCTCTGATGGTTTGAATGTGAACACTCCCCATAGGCTCCCATATTTGAATGCTTGATCCTTACTTGGTGGAACTATTAGGGAAGGATTAGGAGGTGTGGCCTTATTGGAAGAGATGAGTCACTGGGTGGGGGTGGGGGGCAGGCTTTAGGGTTTCAAAAGTCCATGTTATTCCCAGTTGGCTCTTTCTTTCCTAGCCTTGTGCTTATGAATAGGAATGGAAGCTCCGGTGTTACGTCTGCCTACCTGCTGTCATGCTCCCCAACTTGACAGCCACAGACTCAGCCTATGGAAATGTAAGGCCCCAGCTAAACGGCTTCTTTTATAAACTGCTTCAGTTGTCATGTCTCTTCACAGAAATAGAAAGGTAAATAAGACACTGCTCCACTCTTTGCCACAACAAACTGATCTATGAATAGCTAGAACTGGGCCATAAAAGTTTTGGCTCCCAAGAATTTAAAATTTGGCAGGAAAGATCAGAGAGTACGGTCCTAACTCCAAAGTTACAATTTTCAATCAGGCACAGTTTTATCCCCTGGGAAACTTTTGGAAATTCCTAGAAATATTAAACACCCCACACTGCACGGAGTAGTCCTCTAAAGCAAAGAACTGTCTAGTCTACTATCTGAAACTGACAGGCCTTGCTCTAAGATGAAGGCCCAGGGAAATTCAAGGAGTCTGCCTGTCTCAGGATGTGTGATCAGATCTTCCTCTGAATCTGTGACCCACCCAAGCGCTTCAACTACATTTCCCTTTTTACTTAAATGGACATATTTTTGTTGCCTGCAGACAAAATAACCTTAGCTAGCAAAGTTATCGAGCTCAATCATTTGATACACATCTACATATTTTTAAACCAGTTTCTCAGCCTTTCGGCTGCTGACATTGGGGCCAGATGGGTTTTCATTTTAGAGGTCTGTGTTGGCTGTGCATAATAGTGTTGGGCAGCATCCCTGGCCTCTACCTACTGGGCAACAACCCTCCAAGTAAGTCACAATAATCAAAACCATCACCAAATGTCTCCAGTGGAACTAAGTTCCAGTGTTTGACAACCACTGCTTCAAAGAGGACAAAGACTCCACCCCATGAGGTACAGTCTACTAAGTGAACTCCTAATCTGCAGAAAAACCTGTGTATCATATCCTATGTCCTGAGGCTAAGTGGGGGGGGGAGCGCGGGGGGGGGGGCGCCGCGCAAGCATTTGTACTTGGATCTTTCTTATCACTTTTCAGTCCCAGCTTAATTAAATGTGTACCTTTTGTCCCTACCTGTCTTCCACCTGTGTGGTCAGATCTTGCTCTGAATCTGTGACCCACCCAACAGCTTCAACTACATTTCCCTACACATATACCTACAGACATGTGCACAGAGACATGTGAAAAGACAGGTAGTTCCTGCTCAGTCTCCCTTTCTTATATGTGAATGTTTTAAAGAACTTCCTATCCTCTTATGGTGAAAAAAGAAGATTCCCCTGTAACCACCCTCAACACATACCCTGTTCTGACCTAAAAAATCTGGGTAATTTCTCTTTCAAAGGCTTTTCCTGTTTCATTT
>JADRCD010199554.1:13509-25928 GCA_019843815.1 Montemys delectorum | reverse complement strand
CTCGAAAAAAACCAAAACCAAAACCAAAAAACCAAAAAAAAAAAAAAAAAAAAAAAAAAAAATTTTTTTTTTTTTCTTTTTTCTTTTTTTGGTTTTTGGAGACAAGGTATCTCTATGTAGCCCTGGCTGTCCTGGAACTCACTCTGTAGACCAGGCTGGCCTAGAACTCAGAAATCCTCGTGCATCTGCCTCCCAAGTGATGGGATGAAAGGCATGCGCCACCACTGCCCAGTCTGAGAGTGTTTTCTTTTGAGACAGGGTCTCATGTAGCTCAGAATGCAGCTGAGGGTGACCGTAACTTCTGAACCTTCTCTGCCTCCCTCTGGAACACCATGGGGGTGGGGTTGCATCCACAAATCACAACTTTTATCTTTCTGTTTTGAGACAGGGTCCCATCGAAGTCCCTCTACAACCTAGCCTGGCCTTGAACTCCCAGTCCTCCAACCTCAGCCTCGAGGGTTGATGGGATTTCAGGCCCTGCCGCCTCCGTCCTTGGCTTAGCGAAGGGAGCCCAAATGTCCGCGACCCATCCACACTCCTGCCGTGGGCCCCCCCCCCCTCCGCTAGCCTGAAGCTCCCTGCAGAAGGGGGCCAGAATGAGAACACGCCGGGGCGATCCCCATAAACTTCCAGACAGACATAGTGAGGCACTTACAGGACATATTAGTGCTAATTAATTATTAATTATAGATAATAGTTAGGTAGAACATCAAAATACAGGCTAGTTTTTAACGAGGGCTGCTGGTGCCAGGTGCCCCACGTGGCAGATGCCTGGGTTTCACGCCTACTTACTGGGTGTTTCTGTGGAACACTCAAAGGGGAAGCCTGGCCTCTGTTGGCCTGGTGACTCAGGGACACAGGTGCCGCTCACCCCCACACGATTCCAGGCCCAGATCACGGGACCTCAGTGGGGCAAGTTTCCTCCTACCCTCTTCTCACGACAATTTATTCTTTTCCCTTCCCCCAGCTGACCTCAAGCTCAGCTCTGTAAATGAGGCTGGCCTTGAACTCCTGATCCTGCTGCCCCCACCTCCTGAGTCCTGAATCACAGGCGTGCGCCATAGCCTCTTGGAGGTGGTGTAACCTGTCCATATTGCCGTACGCCTTCCTCCAAGGGCATTCAGAGACATGCAGGCTGGTCCTTTGTCTACGAGCCCATCTGTGCTCTTAGCAATGTGTGTGACCCAGGTGTGGAGGCCATTTCCTCACTCCCAGCACTCTGGAGACAGAGGCAGGAGGATCTCTAAGTCTGAGAGCAACCTACTCTACATAGTAAGTTTCAGGACAGCCAGGGCTACATACCCTGTCTCAAATTAAATAACTATGCACGGACTTCCAGCCCAGCTCCAGGAGGTGTAGGCAGAAGGCTCTGGTTCTCATCCAGCCCTGTGCTGCACAACAGGAGGGCTGTCTCAGGCTGCTCTGGGGAGGAGGCCTGGCCTGGGCTGGACAGCAGATAACAGGCAAATCATGGCTCTTGGCCTAAGGGGATGAAAAGATAGGAAGAGATAGGAGAGATTGGAGTGATTTCTTTTCTGCTCTTCCTTTGGCTAGCGTGTAATCTCAGTGCTTGACCCAAAGTTCACGTATGTGGTAACTGAGGTTCTGGGCCAGGTCACGTGCTGGAAGGCAAGAAGCTGTGCAGATTCAGGTCTGAGGAGTTTTAACTTCTGTTCCTGTCCTATCTCTCCCAACCCATCCAGTGGCGTCCATCTGCTGACAAGGTGTCTTGTAATCCAGGTTGACCTCAAACTCCTGCTGTAGCCCAGGAACTCTGGAGCCTCTTTCCTTGACCTCTGACCTCCAGAGTGCTGGAATGGATGCCTTAGCCACTGCCTCCCATTCGTTTGGGTGCTGGGGACAGAACCCAAGGCAAGTTGTGACAATCTCTACCTTCTGAGCTATGGTCACAGAGTCAGCATGTTTTACTTACTAAACAGGGCTCCATGCAGCCCAGGCTGGTTTCTTACTCTTCATAATCAACAGAGACCTTGACCTCTTCCTTCCCCTCTCCCCGCCCCCACAAGCTCGAGATGGCAGGCCTGGGACAATGTGCGCGCTTCCAGCAGCCTCCTGGAGCTGACTCAGCGGCAACGGGTGTCTCTGCATTTCTGGCCCTTTTTGATTCAGCTCAGGTTTCTACTTCCTAAGGCTATCCCACTTCCTCCCTGTGCCTCTCTGGCTGGAGAAGTCACCAGGAATCTGTGGTTTCAGGCCAGGTTGAAAACTGAATGTCACAGAGAGGGCACTGAGGAGCCACGGAGGGCTTGAAAGCCTTCAGGGTGAGGCAAGATCAAAGCTGGACCTTCAGGATGTTAGTTAGATCTCTGGCCAGGGGAGACGGAAAAAGCCCAACAGAGAGGAGATAGTTCTGTTTAACCTCGTGAATGGAAGGGCTGTGTGCCCCTGGAAAGGCTTTGGAATTGGGCAAAGGTCAGGAAAGACAAGTTAAGAGGAAGGCTGGCAGGAAGGAATGAGCGCCCTGAGCGACCCTCAGGGTGGGAGTCCAGACAGATCTTGACAGCTTTTGATGTCCCTCCAGTGACCGGGCAGCTCAGGACGCCAAGCCCACGCTTCCATCCATCCATGGGGGCATCGGATGTCCTGGTGGCTGGAGTCCAGCCTCAGGGGTGGGGCCCGCTTTGAAGCGGTGGGGTTGAGATCTGCTGATGGGGTGAGGCTCTGCTGAGTTTTCTGAGATTTCAGGATGGCTGGAGGGGAAAAGAGGCCTTAGTTAAATAAAGAAGAGCCTCGTGGGACTGAGGGTGCTGGGGGCTTGGTGTGGCCATAACATGTTTACATTTCTAACTTAATTTAGGGTTTTTTTTCTGGGTTTTGTTTGTTTGTTTGTTTTTTGAGACATGGTTTCTCTGTGTAGCCCTGGCTGTCCTCGAACTCACTCTGTGGGCCAGGCTGGCCTCGAACTCACGAAGATCCACCTGCCTCTGCCTCCTGAGTAAAGGTGTGCAGCATCACTCCTGGTTTTAAGAAACCATTTGGGGTTGGTAGGGGGTGGGGGGTTAGGGAGGGGGGAATAAAGTGGTAGGGGTGAGATACAGGGCCTGGGGCTTGCAAGGCAGACACTCTGCCACTGAGTTCTGCTCCCACACAACACACTAAAAATTTAACCGGAGGGCGAGGCAGAGGGTTAGTAAGACCCTGTATCAAACTTTAAAAAGGATCTAGAGCCGGGCGGCGGTGGCCACGCCTTTAATCCCAGCACTCGGGAGGCAGAGGCAGGTGGATTTCTGAGTTCGAGGCCAGCCTGGTCTACAGAGTGAGTTCCAGGACAGCCAGGGCTACACAGAGAAACCCTGTCTCAAAAAACAAACAAACAAACCAAAAAGTTCTAGAGCAGGGCCTAGTGGAGTACACCCTATCCCTACACTGTAGAGAGGCAGGAGGGTCTCTGTGAGGTGCAAGGCCAGCCTGGTCTACAGAGCTATAGGACAGCCAGGGCTACACAGAGAAACCCTGTGCCATATAACAAGACAAAACAAAAACACAGAAAACAAAATTTAAAAAAGAACAAAAAAAGTCTGGACATGGCTCAGAGTTGGGATTCCTGCCTGAAATCCCTCAGTGAGGGGCTAGGGTCTCGCTTGGAGGGGGAGCCCTGACTAGAATCCCCACAAGAGAGGGCTGGGGCGTGGTCAGAGATAGAAAGCCTGCCCGGTCTCAGTAAGGTCCCAGATTCCATTCCCACCACCAAAAAAAATAAAAAATAAAAATAAAAACTGAAGAGCAGACGTGCGGATGCGTGTTATCAGAGCCTCAAGGACGTGGGGCTACACACTCCGTCCCAGCAGCCTGACCTGCACAGCCACACCTGTCTGAAATGACACCTTCACCAGCAACTCTCCCCACAGTCCCTGGTGCTTCCCAGGGCCAGTTAGAACACACCATACACTCCGACCTGGGTCTGTTCTACCTTTTTAATTGTTGTTAATCAATTAATTAATTAGGTTTTTCGAGACAGGGTTTCTCTGTGTAGCCCTGGCTGTCCTGGAATTCACTCTATGGATCAGGCTGGCCTCGAACTCACGGAGATGCACCTGCTTCTGCCTCTCCAGAGCTGAGACAATTGGCGTGTGCCGCCACCCCCCAGTTTCTGTCTACTTATTTAAAAGATTTATTTCTTTATGTATATGAGTACACACTGTAGCTGTACACATAGTTGTGAGCCTTCATCAGGTTGTTGGAAAGTGACTTTAGGACCTCTGCTCACTCCGGTGGACCCTGCTCACTCCGGCCCAAAGATTTATTATTATATGGAAGTACACTGTAGCTGTCTTCAGACGCACCAGAAGAGGGCGTCAGATCTCATTATGGATGGTTGTGAGCCACCGTGTGGTTGCTGGGATTTGAACTCAGGATATTCCGAAGAGCAGCTGGTGCTCTTACCCGCTGAGCCATCTCACCAGCCTCCTATTTATTTTTCATTGTCTGTGAGAGGCTCTCACTACCTAGCACAGCGGGTACTGGAATTTACAGAGATCTCCTGCTTCTGCCTCCTGAATGCTGGCATTACAGGCAGGGGACACCACTGGCTCACAGCCAGTGAAGGCTGACCTTCCTGGATCCCCTGTGCCTGGGTCCTCACAGCCGCCTGTCATTTCTACCCAAACGTACTTGTATCTCTGCTGTGACAGGAAGCCCACGCTTGATCAAGCCTAACCTCTAAGAAGCTCGCTCTGCACTGTCACCTGCTTGAGAGGAGCGGCTCGGAATCCCCCAGCCTGTGAGTTTGCAGACGTCGCTTGCACCAGCCACTAAGGCAGACGATAGAAACACATGCTGCGTGTGTAAGCCGATATGTGTGGGCCCATAAAGACAGGCCATCATCACTATGTGTCTAATGAGTCACCTACATTGTTAGCTGGCCAACATTACCCCATCACAGGGTTTCAGTTTACAAAAGTATGGGAGGTCGGAGCCCAAGACCGCAGTGCATGATGGGAACACCCTAGCCTTGCCCCCAGCCCCTCACGAAGGATTGTGGGCGGGGCTTCGCTCTGGTCACGCCCCCATCCCTTAGTGTGACTAACAGGACTCGAACTAGGAGAGCAGCGGGTTTTATTTAACCACTGAGCAATATCTTCAAGCATTTGTTTTTAAAAAGATTTATTTATTATTTCATGTTTATGAGCATTTTTTCTGCGTGTAAGCCTGTGTACCCGTGTGCTTGACTAATGCTCAAAAAGGTAAAAAGAGGTCTCCTGGGGCTGGAGTTACAGATAGGTTTTAACAGACAAATGGGTGCTGGGAATCGAACCCAGATTCTCTGCAAGAGAACCAGGTACTCCCAGTCACAGAACCAATCCTCCAGTCCTCTTCAGCTTCTCTTTTACTGTGGAAGTTTACAGAAGACTAGAGTAAAATCACATTTGGCAACCGAGATGTGTGGTGTGCTGTCTCTTCTATTTGGATAATACGTATCAAATTCAAGTTGTTGGGCTTCTCTGTAACCCCCTTGGCTTGCTGAGTCAGTCCGCAGCTGACCTTCAAAAGAGCCCCCTTTGTTTTTTTCAAGACAGGGTTTCTCTGTGTAGCCCTGGCTGTCCTGGAACTCACTCTGTAGACCAGGCTGGCCTCGAACTAAGAAATCCGCCTGCCTCTGCCTCCCAAGTGCTGGGATTAAAGGCATGCGCCACCACCGCCCGACCAAAAGAGCATTTTTTATGAAAATGCTCCTAGCTCAGCTTCTATCTTAGATCTAGGTGTCAGCCTACCAGCCTGTTACTCCTCCTATGGTTCAACGTACCCCTTGGTCAGAAAGTAAAATCAAGGCTCCACGGGAAGGAAAACCAGTGGCTGGTGGTCAGGGCGTACACAGACAATTTTCCCACTCCTCCGTTTACACGTCACAGCACACGGTGGAGTTCAGAGGACAACTTGCTGGAAAACCACTTTCCACTTTGTGGGTTCCGAAAGCAAGTCGTCCGCTAGGTGGCGAGCACCCTCAAGTGCTGTGCCATCTCACCAGACCCTTTTTTTTTTTTTTTCAACGTAGTAGAAAAAATACGCCTTGCCCTACTGCAGGGGGGTGCCTCTTTGGAACTTAACTCCTTCCTCAGAAGCCTACTAAAAACGCCTCCTCTGCCGACGACTTCCCGGGTCTCCATCTCCACACCCTCGCTCCCGCGTCAGGATGGGGACTACTGGCCCTTTAAGGAGCTCCGCCCACAGCACGCCGCCAATCGGCTCCGATTGGCCCCGAGCGCGTCCGAGCGCAGCCGAACTTGACGCACCCGCCCGCAACCTGCCGGACGCACCTCCCACGCGGCTCCACAGATCTTCAGCCAATCACTTCCCGGCGCGCCGAGACTAATCTGCATGATCCCACCCCTCATGGAGTCCTCAGCCAATTGGAGCTCTAGGTTTGGGTTCATTAGCATGAAGGCGGAGCGGGCGCGGGCGCTTGGTTGGAGCGTCGCCGCGTCCCAGGTCCCGGGAAAGTTTTTTCAGAGGTGAAAAGAGCCGGGAAGTCGGGGCCTGCGCGGGGCCGGGGCTGCGGGGCGCGGCCTCCGGGACTCGATCTCGCAACAAAGGATCGCGGGGCGTCCCGCCCGAGGACCTCCCCGCCCCGGGATCCGCCTGCCCCGCCCGGGCTCCCTGGGGACCGGCCTGTGGTTCCCCATCGGGGAGGCAGGCAGGACCCCCTGACCTTTGCCGGCTTCTGTTCCAGGTCCCGCCTGGAGTGACCATGTCCCACGGTCCCCGGCAGCCAGGCGCAGCCACCGCGTGAGTGCGCCTCCCCCAGCCTGTCCCAACCCTGAATATGCCCTGTCCCCATCGCCGGGTACCCCTGGAAATGCCTGTGTCCACCTCGAGTACCATTGGTCATGCCCCATCTCCACCCAGAGTACTCCTGAACATGTCCTGCCCGCATCCCTGGAAACTCCTGAACATTCCCTGTATCCACCCTCGGGTACCCCTAAACACACCGTGTCCATGCTGTCTCATCCTCAAGTACCTCAAGTACCCCTGTTTTGGGAACCCCTGGTCCTGTTCTGTCCCCACTACTGGGATTTCTGACCATGTCCTTCACTCTTCGGGGATTTCTGTACTCCCTATGGTCTTTCTTACGATCTCATCTTCCTCCCAGGCTCCAGGACCACCTCATCTCATCCCCCGTCTCCACCCCGCAGTGGTCCTCAAACCCTGGGTCTCCACCCCCTTTTCCCGGGCTCGTGCGTGCTCCCACATACTTCTGTGATCTCCAATTACAAGAAGGGGATGTGTAGGTATGGGGGAATGATGCTGGCACTGATGGATGACCCTGGTTTCTCATGTACCCAAGACCTGCGGGAGGCAAGACTCCGAGCCAGCACGGGGCCTTTGTAGTGGCTGTCAAGCAGGAGCGCAGCGAGGGTCTCCGAGCCGGAGAGAAGGGGCCCCAGGAGGAGGAGGTGAGTCCCCATCTGAAAAGCCTGGCCCCTGGCTCAGCAGCATACACCTCACAAGTCTACACTGTAAGACCCTCCCACTGCCTAGCAAGAGGCCACACGCCAGCCTATCCTGTCAGTAGCTTCAGCCCCACCCTTAGGAGGCTGTCCTCCTTAGGAGGCACAGGACCATTGGCTCTCTAGAGTTCTGACCCCTGATCTGCTGTCCTACCACTAGGCTAGGCCACGCCCACATGCCCCAGACCCCCACCCACACTTCCCAGAGCCCCTCCCAAGGACACAGCCCCCTCCTGCAGCCAGTGAAGAAGCGAGGCTGGCCCAAAGGCAAGAAAAGAAAGAAGATTCTCCCAAATGGGCCCAAGGCCCCTGTCACTGGCTATGTTCGCTTCCTGAACGAGAGGCGGGAGCAGATTCGCACTCGCCACCCGGACCTTCCCTTCCCGGAGATCACCAAAATGTTGGGCGCCGAGTGGAGCAAACTGCAACCGGCAGAGAAACAGGTAGAGACCAGAGAAAGGGGCGGCAGAGACAGGAGGGCCAGCCGGGCGGCGGTGGCGCACGCCTTTAATCCTGCACCTGGGAGACAGAGGCAGGCCGGTTTCTGAGTTTGAGGCCAGCCTGGTCTACAGAGTGAGTTCCAGGACAGCCAGGGCTATACAGAGAAACCCTGGCTTGAAAAACAAACATCTCGAAAACAAAACAAAAAAAGAAAAAGAAAAAGAAAAACAAACAAACATGAAAAAGAAAAAAAAAAAAAAGAAAGGAAGAAAGAAAGAAAGAGGAGGGTCCCTGGGTCTTCTGGCCAGCAAGGCAGGCCTCTTCGAGTTCAGTGAGAGACCCTGACTCAAAGAACAAAGTGGAGAGAGTCAGACAGACCTGGAGAAGGGGTGCTCTCCCCTAAGGGTTGGAGGGAGGGAGGCAAGGTGGGGGTTACGAACAGATCAGTATGAGGGGAGTTGGGGTCCTGGCCCTAGCCACCCCTGTGTGCCTGCCTACGTTTGGGCTGGCCCTAGTTTGTGGATGCTGCCCCCCTCCCAGCGGTACCTGGATGAGGCAGAGAAGGAGAAACAGCAGTACTTGAAGGAGCTGTGGGCATACCAGCAGTCAGAGGCCTACAAGGTCTGCGCGGAGAAGATCCAAGAAAACAAAATTAAAAAAGGTGAGAAACCCAGGCGGTGGTGGCGCGCACCTTTACTCTAGCACTTGAGAGGCAGAGGCAGGTGGATCTCTGCTTTTGAGGCCAGCCTGGTCTATAAAGTGAGTTCCAGGACAGCCAGGGCTACAAAGAGAAACCCTGTCTCAAAAACAAACAAACAAAAACCCAACAACAACAACAAAAAAGAAAGGTGATTAGGCCCAAACCCCAATGCACATAACCATAAAGGTTTACACGGGGCTGTCCAGGTGGGGACTCTGGAGTGGGAGGGCATCTGGCTGACCTGCCTTCCTCCCTCCCACTAGAGGACTCCAGCTCTGGGCTCATGAACACCCTCCTGAATGGGCACAAGGTAAGGGCCTCTCAGTCCAGAAGTGCTTAGGGGAGAAGACACACACCCCCAAAGTGTTCCATAGATAAAGGCAAGACCACTGTGGAGATGCAGCAACTCCGTGGTGGGCATAGCTTAGTGGCGAAGTCATTGCCCAGCATGCACAGGACCAAGGGCTCTACCTCTACCACGCACACATGCACCCACGCCCAGTTGAAGATTTTTTCGTTTAAAGAGGTCCTCATGTATAGAGTGCTGACCTGGCATGCAGGAAGCTGGGGACTCCAGCGCCGCTCAGCTCAGAGTTAAAAACACTCACTGCTCCTGCAGAGGACTAAGGTTCACTTCCGGGCATCCCCTTGGCTGTCAGCACAGCCACCTGTAACTCCAGTTCTGGGGATCTGCCACCCTCTTCTGGCCTCTGTGGATACTGCATGCACATGGGAGACACACATACAATACAAACAAAGGAAATAAAAGCAGGCTGAGTGCCCCAGGCGACCCAAGCTCCAGAGATGTGGGTCCCCATCGAACTCATTGCCCTGTCCCAGGGTGTGGACGGCGATGGCTTTTCCACCTTTGATGTTCCCATCTTCACGGAAGAGTTTTTGGACCAAAACAAAGGTGAGATTTTTAGCAGGTGCTGGTGTCTTGGTTGCAGGAGGAGTGGAAATGAGAATGAAGGCTGGAGTCAGGACTGAGGTTCCAGGGGCCCGGGATGGAGGAGGGATGGGGTCAGGGATGGATGAGGAAAAGAGGAAAGTTGGGCCCAGGCTAGAGGTGGTGGGGTTAGGGTTAGGAATGGAGGGCTGGGGTCGAGGACTGAGGGCGGATAGGGTCAAGGCTGAAGGGAGACGAGGTCAGGGGTAAGGCCAGGGATGGAGGGGGATGGGTCAGGATGAGGCCAGAGATGAAGTGGGTCTATAGCACTCCGGGACCAGTACGGTGCGGAGGCAGCCCAGGGCTCTGACTCCTGTCCCGCAGCACGCGAGGCGGAGCTACGGCGCCTGAGGAAGATGAACGTGGCCTTCGAGGAGCAGAACGCGGTGCTGCAGCGCCACACGCAGAGCATGAGCAGCGCGCGTGAGCGTCTGGAGCAGGAGCTGGCGCTGGAGGAGCGGCGCACGCTGGCCTTGCAGCAGCAACTGCAGGCCGTGAGGCAGGCGCTCACCGCTAGCTTCGCCTCCCTGCCGGTGCCCGGTGCGCAGCCCCCTCACCCCCCTCCCGCCCCAGCTCCCGTCCCGCCCACACTTTTCGATTAGGCCCCGCCCCAGCGCCGCGCCAGGCCCCGCCCCGCCCAGTGTTCGTCCTATCCTTGGGATGCCGACCCGCTTGGTGTGCGTAGGCCCCGCCCACGGAACGCCCCCTCTCAAGACCAATTCCGTGGTCCCGCCCAGCTCCGGGCCTTGGGCCCTCCCCTCACTAAACCGCCAACCCCACAGGCACCGGGGAGACACCGACGCTCGGGACGCTGGATTTTTACATGGCGCGGCTTCACGGAGCCATCGAGCGCGACCCCGTGCAGCACGAGAGACTGATCGCGCGCGTCAAGGAGATCCTGGCGCGAGTAGCCAGGTGCGGGGTGTTGGAGGGGAGAAGTGGGGTGAAGGGAGAGCGCAGCTCTGCGCGAGGTCTTCATCACCTCCTCTGTCCCACAGCGAGCACCTGTGACAGGCCTCGTGGACCCGGAGACGCCCGCCCCTCCCCACCCGCCGCCCAGGAAGAAGCCGCACCTTGGGGTCTCCCGCCCCCCCCCCCCCCCGATGAAATCTCAACCGCATCCCTTTAGCTTCGAACCCCATCCCAGGTTGCAGAACCCGGGAGACCTGCCCGCCTCGCAGGGAGGGTCACACTACAGTGGGTCAGGAACAGAAGAGCCACGGCCGCCTGACTCGGATACTCCACCCTCACCCCCTAGTGCTGAGCAGGACCCCAGGTCACTCACCATATAGCCAGGGGACCCGCTGCGCAAGCGCTGGCTAACCTGGCAGAGCCAGAGTAGGGGTGGGGCAGTCCAACAGCCCCTTCCCCAGCGCCTTTCATCACTCAATCCGGACTTTTAAATAAATGTTGAATAAAAACAAATGAGTTTTCACTCAAGTTAGTATTTGTGGCTTTGGGGGAGTGGGCCCACCTGTTTATGATTGCCCTGCTGCGGTGGTTTGGCCTGCCCTCCTACCTCTGGTAGAGGATCTCAGAACCTTCACTACACAGTTATCAGGTGGGGGAAACTGAAGTAGAATTGGACTGGAGTCCCCCATCGCCCTGTTGGTTTTGAGGGTCCTCTGTGGGTTCAGGGGCAGGCTGGACATTCAGTTCACCCAACCGAGTCCCCAGACTGGACTCAAGTCCACCTCTCAGAAACTTTACTGCTTTAGCTGGGTGGTGGCCACACCTTTAGTCCCAACCAACACTCAGGAGGCAGAGGCAGGAGGATCTCCATGAATTCGAGGCCAGCCTGGTCTACAGAGTGAGTTCCAGGACAGCCAGGGCCACACAGAGAAACCCTGTCTCGAAACAAGCAAAACAACACCACAGAGTTCTCCAGCCATCAGCTCGATCTAGTTCTGGAACATTCCTCCGAAGAAACCCTGACTGCATGAGCCTTCTCTGTGCCCGGTCTCCAGCCCTCTTACACCCACCACCCACTTCACATCCTTGGACATTTCCTACCACGGATGTCACACTGTGTGGCTTTCTATGCCTGGTTCTTTCAGTGAGCACCACTGACACTATGGGGCACATCCTCTTCACGGCTGAGTAATACTCCATGTGCCCCAGGCTGTGGTGAGTCACTCTGGTGTGGCAGCCTGCGCCTGTCTGCTTCCTGTTTGACCATCCATGTCGACTCCCTCGCCCCAGGACAGGAGCTGTGGGATGTGACAGATAGCTGTTGAGGACACCTCTAGTTCAAACTTGAAAGAGCCCTGCCAGGGGACTCTGTTTAATTAATGAGATAGAATATCTCTTAAAACTTCCCAATCCAACACACATATGCTGTGCCAATGAATTGTATCCCCCCTCCAAATGTGTTCCCATCCTCACCCCAGAGCCTCCAGGCATGACCTTATTGGGAATCGGGGTGATAGCAGTGTAATTAACTTGAGTGAGGTCATGTTGGGGCAGAGTGGGCGCTATGCCAATAGCTAGTGTCCTTTCAAGAGAAGGAAAGTTAACACAGGCCTGGGACTGGGCTTCGTGACAACAGAGGCAGAAACTGCACAACATGCCTGTGGGCCAAGGACAGTCAAAGACTGCCAGAGTCTAGGGCAGCCTCCCACGGCCGGGGGAGGGGGCGCTGATGCCACTTATCGACTGAGGAAGGGTTAAGTCCATGTGAGTTTTGTTTTGTGACAATGTCTCATGTAGCCAAGGCTAGCCTGGAATTCACTGTGTGTCAAGGATGACTTTGATCCTCCTGCCTCCACATCCCTAGTACTAGGTGGAGATGTCCCCCATGCCCAGATCTCTCTGTCTCTGTCTCTGTCTGTCTGCGCCTCTCTCTCTCTCTCTCTCTCTCTCT
>JADRCD010199554.1:0-13109 GCA_019843815.1 Montemys delectorum | reverse complement strand
CAGGGCTACACAGAGAAACCCTGTCTCGAAAAACAAAAAACAAAAAACAAACAAAACAAAACAAAACAAAAAACAAACAAACAAAAAAAAGGCAAAAAAACAATTAAGGGAGAGATCTGAAGGTAGGGGCAGCAGGTGGTCTTTAAAACAAACAGGTAAGCAAGAACTCACTGGGAGCTCTAGGGACTGAGCCCCAGAGGAGAACCCAGCTTGTGCAAGAGCCCTAGGGCAGGGTGGACCCTGGGGTAGGGCAAGGAGGGAGGCCTGTGAGGCCAGATAGACAGAGGGACTGTACTCGGGAGTTCACAGGCAGGGTCGGGGGGCTGCGGGAAGGTGTCTGACGTGGACGGTGGGCTGTGTGCGGAGCGGAGGAGGGTGAAGGGAAGGGCGGGCGGGGCTCCCCGGGAGGCCAAGACTGGACGCAGCACCCACAGCCCGGGGCCTCCCCCTGTTGTTCGCGGGTCCCCGGGGAGGGCGCGGCTGGCCCTGGCGGGCGGTTTCACCTTCCCCCGGGCGGCTCGGGTTCCCGGATCCGCTTACGCCCGGCTCCGCTGTCGTGGGCCTCGGGGCGGGAGGCTCAACATCCGGCGGACCCCGCGCACCATGGACAGTGCTGCGCCCCGCGAGCCGGGGGCCACCGAGCCCCCCGCCCGCGCGCGCCCGCGCCTGGTGTTCCGCACGCAGCTGGCGCACGGCAGCCCGACCGGCAGGATCGAGGGCTTCACCAATGTCCGCGAACTCTACGCCAAGATCGCCGAGGCCTTCGGCATCGCGCCTACCGAGGTGAGGGCGGACCACGGACACCACCCAGGTCCCGGTCTGCACGCCACGCGAAAGACAGGACCAGACTCTGGGGGTGGGGTTCCCATATCCGCCAAGGACCCAGCCCAGCTGTCAGGAGCCCATGAATGGCCGATGGGTGGCAAACAGCTCCGTAGGTAGAGCAGTCACCTAGGGTTTGGAAAGCCAAGTTCCATCCCCGACACAAGATAAAGCAGTAGTGATGTATAAAGCTTGTTATTCCAATACTGGGAAGGTGGAGGCAGGAGGATGAGGAGTTAGTCATCCTCAGATTTATAGTAAACTAGAGGGTCAGCCTGAGCTACATGAGGCCTTATGTAAAATAAAATCACTTTTAATTTTTTTTGGGGGGGAGGGATTTGGAGACAGAGTTTCTCTGTATAGCCCTGGCTGTCCTGGAACTCACTCTGTAGACCAGGCTGGCCTTGAACTCAGAAATACGCCTGCCTCTGCCTCCCAAGCGCTGGGATTAAAGGTGTGGGCCACCACTTTATTATATGTGGGGGCACGAGAATACACAGTCGGGGTTGGGCAACAGTTTGTAGGGGGTCAGTAGTCTCCTTCCACAGGCAGCCCTTGGGAATCATCAAACAGGTTAGCCGACTGGCCACAAAGCCCTTCCCCTCCCTCCCTCCGGACATCAGCCTTCTTGTCCGTTTTCATTCCATTGCTTGTTCGTTTAATTAAGATAATATCTCACTTTGTAGCTCAGGCTGGTCTGATATTCATTCTGAAACCCAAGCTGGCTTCTAACTTGCAGCATTCCCTTGCCTCGGCTTCCCAACTCCTGGGCTTACATTCCTGATCCAGGCTGCTTAGCTTTTTTGAGGGACGGGGGTGGGGGAGAGGGTGGGGTGATGACTCTCAGTCATCCTCCTGTCTCAGCCTCCTAAGTGCTGGGATGACAGACCCAAAGCATACCCACAGTCTCGCCAGCCCACTTGGTCACCGGTGAGCAGTTAAAGGTTGGGAGCAGCTGCTGTTTCATGCGGGCCACGAGTGCTTCTGGCCTCCAGGGGGCGCCGCAGAGGCGGTCTATCTCAGGGGGATGGCTGAATCTGTCCCTCTCTCATCGGAACAGATCCTATTCTGCACCCTCAACAGTCACAAGGTGGATATGCAGAAGTTGCTGGGGGGGCAGATTGGGCTGGAAGACTTCATCTTTGCACACGTACGTGGAGAGACCAAAGAAGTGGAGGTCACCAAAACAGAGGACGCTCTAGGACTGACCATCACAGACAATGGGGCTGGATACGCCTTCATCAAGGTGCCTGTGGGTGGGTGTGAACTGGCCTTGTCTAGAGCTAAGGAGACTCTGGGGACCCCAGGGAGGGTGGCCTGGGCAGATGAATTACAAGTGACTGTAATTTCCTACAGAGAATCAAGGAAGGCAGCATCATCAACAGGATCGAGGCAGTGTGCGTGGGGGACAGCATTGAGGCCATCAATGACCACTCTATTGTGGGATGCCGGCACTATGAGGTGGCCAAAATGCTACGGGAGCTGCCCAAGTCTCAGCCCTTCACCCTGCGTCTAGTGCAGCCCCGGAGAGCCTTTGGTAAGTACTGCTGGGCCCCAGGCTTGCCCTAGGCCCATGAGAAGCAGGAAACGGTGTTCTGAGTCATTTTCTCATAGCTACTCTCAAACTCAATATGTACCCAAGGACGCTCTTGAACTTCTCATCCTGGCCTGCTTTGCAAGGACTTCTACCCAGTGCTCCAGGGACCCTGGGATGAGAAGGGAGAGTTGCTTCTAGAAAAGTTTCTCAGACTTGGTGACGTGTGCACCGTTTTGGGGTGCTTTCTGTGTAGTGTCCCGGGCTCTTCAGGGTACTGAGCAGTGTTCCTTACCGTCAGGAGCTCCTCAAGGTGGGACAGCCGCACACGTCCCAGACATCACTCAGGGTCTCTTAGGGAAAGAATAATATGCACCTCCAGGACACCAACCCTGACCATGCCCCAAGCCCCTCACTGGAGGAGTCTAAGCAGGGCCGCACCCCTACTCACCACGCCCCTAGCTTCTTCACTGAAGATCTAGGCGGAGCTCCACCCTGGCCACACCCACAACTCATCACTGGGGGATTCTAGGTGGGGGCTCTATGCCTGACTACGCCCCTATCTCCTCATTGGGGGATTCTAAGCTGGGCTCCAACCTGACCACGCCTCAAGGACCTCACTGGGGGGTTTTGGGTGGGGCTCTACCTGCCCCCACACACCCCCAGTCCCATAGTCCTTAACAGCCCTCAGGAGATTAGGGCATGACAACCTTAGCCTGGGTTACAGAGGAAGACTCTGTTGGCAAAAGAAAAAAAGAAAAAAATAGTTCACACAAAACAGAACACACCTGTCACCGCTTTGTTCCCTCAGATATGATTGGCCAGAGGAGCAGGAGCAGTAAGTGTCCTGTGGAAGCTAAAGTGAGCAGCGGGAGGGAGACCCTGCGCCTGCGCTCAGGGGGCGCTGCTACCGTGGAGGAGGCGGTGAGTGACGGTTAGGATGGTTGTGATCGACACCCTCTTGTCAAGCCCACACAGTGCTAATGGTGATCATGCCTGCCATCCCAGCATTCAGAAGGGTGAGGCAGGAGGATGGTCACAAGTTCAAGCCTGAGCCTCTGAGCAGAACACTCTGCGTCAAAAAGATAAAGACCCTGTTCTCAGAGCCGCAGTGGGTACCGGCCGGAGAACGGACAACAGGAGCAGCTCCAGATGACAGAGTCCAAGGGGTGCCACCTGCTCCTGGCGGAGAAGAGAAGCGGGAGGGACCGAAGTGACCTCTAACTTATTATTGGTTATTTTGCACTTGTGTGTATGCATACAGAGGTCAAAGGTTAATATCTGTGCCTTCCTTACTCCCTCAATTTTTTTTGTTGTTGTTGTTGTTGTTTTTGGCTTTTTTTTTTTTAAGACAGGGTTTCTCTGTGTAGCCCTGGCTGTCCTGGAACTCACTCTGTAGACCAGGCTGGCCTCGAACTCAGAAATCCACCTGCCTCTGCCTCCCAAGTGCTGAAATTAAAGGCGTGTGCCACCACTGCCTGACCCAACTTTAAAATTTTAAATGGCATTTCTTTATTGTTTTATTATATTTTGCTTGTGTATTTTGTATGTGCACGTGTGGAAAAGTGCGTGGACAGGAGGGTGGAGGCGAGAGGACGCGTGGGGAGCAGTTCTCACTTCCGCCTTTACGAGCCTTCTAGAGCTTGAACCCAGGTCCTCATGCCTGTGAGGCGAGAGTCTCACGGGGTGGAGGGTTTTGAGAGCTGTAATTCTGTTTATTGACTGTACTAGGTAATGGGTGTCCTTGTGAGATTTTTTCAAGTGTGTTCAAGTACATCCATCACCCCTCTCATCTCCTTACCCCTCCCACCCAGACCTCGGCCTCCTCCTCTCACCTCTTTATAATGACACATGGTTTGTGGCAGGGCACAAACCATCGGCCACACCACTGAAGAAAGTGTCTCCTATCCCTTTAGCTAACACTCCTGGGGCCGGGTCACCCAGCCCCTCCCCATTACCAATCGGGAAGGCGTCACCCACAGCAACCCCTGTCAATTCTCAGAGGCGGGATCCTGCAGCCCCTGCCCCTAGCAACCACTAATAGTCTATCAGTCTTGGGGCGGGGCCTCCACCTGTCACTCACCCACTGGGCCATTCACCTGTCCATAGCCCAGCGATGTGGAAGCGGCGGCGGCGCGCAGGGTGGACGACCTGCTGGAGAGCTACATGGGCATCCGAGACCCTGAGCTGGGTAAGCGGCGCGGGTAAGCGCGGGGTCCCCGGCACGGGGGAGGGTGGTGGTAGGCGGAAGCATGCGCCCGAGCTCACAGTCAGTCTGTCTGCCCTCCCTGTCCCTCCGTCTGCCCGTCCATCCCATTTGCTTGCCCATCCTGTCCCTCTGTCCGTCCTGTCCCGCAGCAGCCGCGGTGGTGGAGACTGCTCGGAGCTCGGCGGGAGCCCAGGCCTTCGCACGCGGCCTGGACGCCGTTCTGGGCGAGTTCGCCTTTCCAGACGAGTTCGTGGTAGAGGTGTGGGCAGCCATCGGCGAGGTCCACGACGCTTGTGGCTAGCGTGTGTGGGAGTCTCCAGCCCAGGGCCCAGCCCCCTGCCCCAGCGCCACTCCAGAACCCAGGACAGCCCTGAGTCACGGCCCGCCACCAGAACCCGACCCAGTTCTGAGACCCAGGCCCACCTTGAGGCCCAGCCTGGTTCTAGCACCCAGTCCAGCTCTAAGACCCAGCAGAAACCCTATCCCTGTTCTGGAACCCAGGTTAGTCCCGAGGCCCAGTCCAGCTCTAGAACCAATAGTGAAGTCTGGCCCGGCTCTAGAACCCCATCCAGTTCTTTGCCTCAGGCCCACCCCGAGGCTCAGTTCAGTTCTAGCACCCAGTCAGAATTCCAGCCTGGTTCTGGAACCCAGGTTAGCCCCAAGGCCAGGTCCTGCTCTAGAACCAAAATTGATGTCTTGCCCAGCTCCAGAACCCAATCCAGTTCTGTGACCCAGGCCCATCCCAAGGCCCGGCCTGATTCTAGCACCCAGCTCAGCTCTGAGACCCAGTTGGAACCCCTGGTCAGCCTTGAACTCCAGCCCTGCTCTAAAACCAAAATTGAAGTCCAAGATAGCTCTAGAACCCAACCCAGTTCTGTGACCCAGGCCCACCCCAAGGCTAAGCTTGGTTCTGTAACCCTGGTTGTCTCTGAAGTCGAGTCAGCCTTTAGATCCCAGCCTAGTCCTGGGGTACAGTCTGACTCCAGAACACAGGTCAGCCCCGAGGCTCAGGCTGGCTTTGGAATCCAGAGCAGCTCCAGGCCTGAGCCCTGTTCTAAAACTCATCTTGGATCTGACTGCCAACCTATCCCTAGAACCCAGCCAGGCTCTGAGGCTCAGTCAGGCTCTGAGGCCCAGTCAGGCTCTGAGGCCCAGTCAGGCTCTGAGGCCACACCCCATTCTGGAGCCCGGGGAAATTCTGAAACCCACACCCGACTTAGAACCCAAGCCAGCCCTCGGGTCAACTTCTGCTCAGAGACCAAGTCCACTTCTAGAACACAGTCAGGCTCTGAGGGTGAGCTTGGTTCTAGAACACAGACTCACCCAGATAGGAAGCCATGCTCTAGAGCCCAGCCAGACCCGGGGACCAACCCTGATGCTGCAGCTCAGGTCGTGGCTGACCCTCAGCCTTCCAGAATGCAGCCAAGCCCTGTCCCACAGCCACACTCGGGAACCCAGACAAACGTTAGGAGACAGCTGGGCTCAGAGCACCACCCCAGCTGCCAGTCTCGGAAGCCAGGTTCTGAGAGCCAACCCAGCTATGAGACAGCCGCCACCGTGGCCTGGCCCTTCCCTGATACTTGGAGTGGTTCAGGAGGAACGGCTAGCTCGGGACCCCAGCCAAGGTCCAGCAAGCCACTGACTGATGGAACCCAAGCAGGCTGGAGTAGCCAGCCATCTTCCACACCTCTGCCTAGTGCAGGAACCCAGAGCCATACTGCTGCCCGGTCCGAACTCAAAGCTCAGCCCTGCTCCCCAGCACAGCTGCCTGCCGGTGCCTCCCAACACCCTGCACCCCAGGCTAGCCCAGGTGATGAGTCTGACTCTGAGGCCCAGCCAGGGGGCAGGAGCAGGACGGCTCTGACAGCAGAGCCCCACTCCCAAATGCCATGCACTCCTGAAATGAGGCCCAGCTCCGGGATGTCTCCAAGCGCCGACCCCACTCCACCCAGAAGATGGTGTGCGGGCTCCCGGGCACAGTCCGACTCTGGGACCCAGACCGACTTCCAGGCCTGGCTTAGCTCCGGAGCCCACGTGGGCTGGGCCAGACATCGAAGGTCTCAGCTACAGTCATTGGCGGAGAAAGAGCCCAGCTCCAGGTCCCTCTCTAGTTCTGGAAGCAGAAAACAGCACCTGGTGACAGTTGGAGACAGCTGTGTCCCCCAGCAAGACACAGGACAATGGCTTGGCTCTGCACCCCACTCGGCCTCGAGAACCCAATTCAGTTCTCAGTTTCCACCACACGCTGGAGCCCAGCCCAGCGCTGTGAAGGATTCCAGTTCCAGAACCTTGCCAGGCCCCAGCCCCGGCCCCAGCCCCAGCCCCAGCCCCAGCCCCAGCCCCGGCCCCGGTCCCGGTCCCAGTCCCAGTCCCATCCCCAGCAGTTCTGGAAGTCAGCCCAACACGGGAGCCCGCCCCCTCAGGTCTAGAGACAGTCGCTGCCCACAGACCCCTGGCCTTCAGCCTATAAAGGAGCCTGAGCCCCTGTCTCGACCTAAGTCTCCAAGCCCACCGATCCCCAGAGCCCCCACCCCTGCCCCGAGCAAGGTCGCCGGGCCTTGGCCTCAAGATGGAACCCAGGCCACAGCGGGCCCCAGGCCAGGCCCTCCACTCTCCCTCCTGGGCCCTGGGTCACCAGTCCCAGACATCCCCCAGAAGCCAGCCCTTTTTCCCAAGCCCCAGTTGGGATGCCAGAAGCCCAGCCCCCCCACCGTAAGCGTCACTCTTAGTCCCTCCCCTGGGCCTGGGCCCCTCCCCCATCCCAGCCTGTGACCTGACTCATCCCAGCAGGCGTACTGGATGGTAGAAACTGAGGCTCGAACCCCAAATCCCCTGTAAGAAGGTCCAGCCACAGAAGGCACAGGGGTGGGAGGCTCCCAGGAGACCTTGGTGGGGAATAAAGGAGCCCTCACCTCTACAGGTCGCTGTCTCCCCTTGACTGTGGTTTGCTCCGAGCTGCGGGGGAGGGAGGCGAACGGACACAGGGATGCTTGGCTGAGTGCTCCAGAACCTGGACATTCAACCATTTATTGAACATGTGCGTTGTACAGCCATGGGGGAAGGGGGCTCAGTAAACACTGGAGAGGTTGGTGGAACCCAGACCCGGAGACAGGGACCAGAGTGGGTGCTTCCAACACCCAAGGCCCGTGATCCTTGAGCCTGGAGGAACTCCTGTCTCAGACTCGGACACTGGCAAGGTGGGAGACGCCTCCAGGTTCTCCCTGTGGAATCCTAGATTCCCGCAAGGGGCCTCCCACACGTGTCCCCAGGCTCCTAGCTGACGGGTATAGTCTGGGGAGAGGGCCAGAGAGAAACTCCCTAGCATCAAACAGGTATCTTTGCAGGTCATAGGAGTCAGCCCCACGTTGTAGCTCCACCCTTAGTCCACCAAGCACTCAGACGCCTGGGACAGGGCACACGTCAACGACAGTCACCAAGAACCCCAGGTTTAAGTAGCACCATCCTTCAGGGTCCACTGAGCATGGCCTGAGCTGGAGGCGGACTCGAGGACACAGCCTGGAGCTGTGAACTGAACCGTGGATGCAGGCGCCGAAGCACAGACCGGCGAAAGAGGATGTAGACCCAGGGGTCCAAGATCTGGTTCCACGTGGCCACGCGCAGGTAGATGAGCAGCTGGTGCTCCGTGGTCCACGACAGTTGCCCCGAGGGGCTCATGACAGGCGGTGTCTGCAGCAAGGTCTGCACGATGAAGACCTGCAGGAGCAGAGGGTTGTGCTGTGTGACCTTGGAGCAGTGGGGCAACCTCTGAGCTTCGGCTGGTGGAGGAATGAATGCAGGCTTTGAACTCATGTCCCACTTGGATTAAGGTTTAGAAAGCAAACTTGCACTTACTGAGGCATTGAGGCAGAAATCTACCCTAAGTCAGTCTCCAACATTCTCCTTTTTATTAATTGTTTTTTTGTTTTTTTTCTTGAGACAGGATCTCACTGTGTAGACTAGGCTGGTCTTGAACTCATAGAGATCCTTCTGCCTCCGCCTCCAGAGTGCTGGGATTAAAGGCGTGTGTCCCCATGCCCGGTTTTACATTTTATTTTAGACAGAGTTTAGCCAAGTTGCCCCAGTAGCTTGGGGCAGACCTTAAAGCCTGGACCACACACCTCTCTCCCAGAGGAAACTTGCCTTTGTGCTAGGGAAGCCTAGATACAGATGGCACACAATGAATGTTTGCCAAAGGAACAAGGCAAAAAACAAAAAACAAAACAAAACAACAACCCCCCCAAACAGAAAACAAAACAAAAGCAAAAAAACACTTTTCGCCCACGTTAAAGTCCTATCAGCTGGGCACCATCCTCCCAGGAGGACACCTGTACAAGCCTGGAGTCTATGTGGCACCAGGGGACGCAGCAACAATGAGTTGTCCGTCCAGCCATTCTGTCTAGAACATTTTCCCCAGCATTGTCTCGCAGGTGAACTCCTATTCATCCTTCAAAGCCCTACTCCAGAACACACAACCCCAGAAAGATTTCCTGTTACAGATCCTAAAAGCCCCAAAGATCTGAACCCCAGGATTGCCCTATTGCCCTTCTCCTGAGACACAGCTAATGATGGTCCTCATGTTGCTGGGGGGGGGGGGGGGAGGAGGCGGGGCTCCAACATCGGGACTCACCAGCAAGGGCATCCAGCACACCGTGGCCACCACCATGATGCCCACGAGCTGAACCATCATCTCCACCTCGCAGTCCCGCGGGCGCTGCGTGGCCTCGCGCGTGTGGTAGACGCGGCAGAGCGTGGCCACGCTCACGGTGTTGAGCAGGAGGGACAGCCCCACCGACGCGCTGCCCAGGATCGCGAACATGAGTCCGAAGGCCACGTCGCCGCGCTGTGTCCCGAGCGTCAGGAAGCACCAGGAGCCGGGGTACTGCACGCTGTAGCGGCCAAGCCCCAGCAGTGGCAGCAGCCCGAGCGTCCCCGCCGCCGTCCACACCAGCCCGACGGTGGCCCAGGCGCGGCGCGACGTGGCCGTGGGTCGTGAGAAGGGCCGTGTGATGCCCACGAAGCGCTCGGCGGCCATGGCGGCCCCCAGAAGGAGGGGACACAGCCCGAAAAATACCATGGCCGCGCCCATGAAGTGGCACAGGCGGCAGCTGGGGTCGGTGGCTTGCCAGTCCAGCAAGGCGGCGTGCTGCGACGCCACGACGGCGCCGGTGACGAGCAGCCCCAGGAAGTCGGTGAGAACGAGGCCGCATAGCAGAGCGAGGAAGGAGGAGCGGGGTCCCGCGCTGGGCCGCGCCCCGGCCAGCACACTCAGCGCCAGCAGGTTGGACCCCAGGCCCAGCGCGCTGAAGGATGCAGCGAACCACGGAGACGCGATGGCACGCCGCTCCTGCAGCGTGATGTTCACCGGGCGGAAGCAGGTCCCCAGCGAGGTGCCATTGGGCCACATGGCTCCCGAGCCTGACGTGGCGAGGGCGTCAGCACCCCATCAGACGCAGGGGGCCCGGGACGCTGGGCTGGAGCTGGCTCCAGCGCACCTGGAAGACAAGGTGGGCTAGTCAGCGGGGCTCGAGTGCCTGCGGAGAACTCCTACAGAGACTTCAATGCCCCAGGAACAAAATACCCTTTCTTTGAGGTAGCCTTTGACTGCCTGACCACTGTTGGTCCCGCGGCTGCTTCTGACCCCATGAAGTGGCCCAGGCAGGCCAAGCTCTAAGCATTCCTGCCTCAACCTCCTGAGGAGCTCAAATGACAGAGATGTATTCTGACACCCTGCACCCCAAGTTGGAGTTCCAGTCCTTGCACTCACTGTGTGGCCTCAGTTTCCCCATCTGCCATCCATCTAGCCTGTGAGGTTGTGGGCACACTCATTCTGGCCAGGGTTTGGTACCTGCCCCGACGCTCCCATTGGACTGGTGTGGGCCAATTCCTCCTCTCCCCTGGCGTCACTTTTATAATAAGAAACGGACTCAGAAGTTCTTGCTCCATTTTGGGAATGAAAAAACAGCCCGATGGCGATGTGTCCCCGGGGAGGACTCCAGCAGAGACCAGTGTGGGGCAGAGGCAGGGTGGGGGTGGGAATGCAGGGACAAACGTCACAGAACCGAGGTTGGATATGGGGGTGTCTAAAAGTGAGATTATTCAACAACAAAATCCTTGCAGCACCGAGAAGGCTGAGGCGGGAGGATTGCTGTGAGTTTAAGGTACACAGGGAGATCAGACAGACAGACAGACAGACAGACAGACAGACAGACAGACAGATGAGAGAGAGGAAGAGAGATGGGGGAAGGAAGGAAGAAAAATAGGAAGAAAGAAAGAGACGAGACCAAGGCCAGAGACTAGAGACAGGCAGTAGTGTAGGTCGGTCACCCAGTGTTCTGTGCAGCTCAGGCTGGCAATTCATGCTGATCCTCCCTGCCTCACATTCTTGGTGTGAACCATGTTTGGCATTTTTTTCTTATTTTTTTAAATATACATCATTCATTTATGCGTGGGGGTGTGCAGGGGCACATGTACAGTCCAGTGTGTGTGGGTCAGAGGACAAGTTGCTGGGTGTTAGCTCTCACCTTTTACCATATGGGTCTTGGGAGACTGAACTCAGGTCGGCAGGCTTGGCCACAATCACCTTTACCCACTGAGCCACGCCGCCAGCCCTTGGCTTTCTTTTTCTCCCTCTCACCTCCAGATCCCTCTTCCCTCCCACTGAGCTCCAGGGTTTTAACAGTTGGTCACTCAAGGTTCAGGATACATCTTCGGTTCTTGTCCCCATGTCCCCACAGAGAGCCTCCGTTCTTCCTCTGGTAAAGACAGCTGATGCTGAGGACAAGTATTTCTTGTGCCTACAACTGGCACACAGTAGGTGTTTAATTTATGCAACCCAGAATGCTCCATGCAGGCATAAGCAGCCTAGTAGGCACCTCTTCCATGTTCCCCTTATGAGGCCTTGCTACAGGCCACTGCCTGGCTGGACCTGCGCCATCCAGGAGGATCCAGGGGAGAAACTGAGGCTCAGGGATGAGGGCAGGATGGGCGGCCTGGTGGATGGCATCCCCCTGGCTCGGAGGTGCTACGTACATCTTCGAGTTTCTATGCTAGGATTGATGCTCCCTTTCCCAAGGCGGGCTTCATTGGCGGTCAGCTCCCTTCTCTGTCCAGTCCTTGGCCCAGCCTCGCCATGGACACCAGATTCCTCACACCTGCTGTGCCCCGGAAAGAACAAGCCCACTAACTAGCTCTTTGGCACAAGGAAGTTGGAACGGAGCATCAAGGATGGATGGCAGTTTCCAGTCCCTCCCTTCCTCCCCTGGGGTTCAAGTGATAATGGTGAGCTCAAGTTGCACAGGCGAGACCTGAGGCAGGCCTGGCAGTCTCCCACGCTGGCCAGCAGCCCATGCTGTGTGGTCTCAGGAGACTTACTTGGCGTCTCTGCGCCCCATCAGGTTCCAAAGCTTTGGGCCTGGGAATTTCAAGGCTCAGGAATTCTGTTTGTCCTCATGCCGACTCTGAGTGTGTAGACCAGGCCTGGAACTCACTGAGATCCATCTGTCTCCCCAATCCCCGCTTCTGCTGGGGTGACAGGCACAGACGGACCACCACACCCTAGCTTTGGATACCAAGGAGCCGAAGGATTCTGGAGCCCTCCCATCCTGAGTCACTGGGATGTGGGGTGGTCCTGCGTTCCTGAGCCATTGTCCCCACTGTTGGGGGTGGTAGGCAGTGGTGTTCTGTTTGGGATGGAGCCTCATTCTTGTATATGTGTGCCCTGGGACACTGGTCCTCATTCCTTGAGGCTCAGGCTGGGTGGCTGAGTTCCAGCCTTGGTGGAATGTGGTGTGTGGCTGGGCTCTGCGGGCTAGGCCCCTCCTTCCTCCCTCCTCCTCCTAGCTCCTCCATCTCCAGCAAGCCTCCCCACCAGGCCTCAGAAGCCTGGGCTCCCCATACCTCATCAGCCTTGGCCACCCTACACAGCCTCAGTTTTCCCCCGAGGAATGAATTTGCCTCCCCTGGTGGCTTTCTGCTTATGAGCTCCTGAAGCTGAGCCTTGGCCCCAGCTGTGCCAACACCCATTGTGCATGCCCCACAACCCCACAGACTCAGGTTCACCACACGCTGTGCCTCCCCCTGCCTGCTTCCTGTTTGTGCCACAGCTCCAGGGTGCAGGTGTTATCCCGTGGCAGTGGGCTGGGAGGAGGGGCCACCGAGGCCCTGTTTGACGGAAGCCCCTCTCTAGGTAGGACATGTGCTGTCGAGATGGGGCCCAGGCTCTGAGCTGAGCCTACTCGAGTACAATCAGCAAGCCACACACTGCAGCCCCCAGCTCCATTCCACCCCACCCCCAACTCTGTCGCTGCCCTAGCATCTTAGACTGGCCTCGCCCAGAGCAGGAAACCAGTATACTCATGTGCCACCTAGTGAGCTGCACTTGCCCAGGCTAGACCACTGGAGTAAAGGTCACACCCCAGGATCTCCTTCAGGGAACTTGGGCACCTGGCCACTATTACCACACCCTGTGGGCAGGCCACAGCAGAGTGGCTAGTGGATCTGGGGTCCCCAGGCACTATGAGGCTTACCTGGGCACAGTGGTATAAA
>JADRCD010199553.1:20907-42286 GCA_019843815.1 Montemys delectorum | reverse complement strand
TCCTCTCCTCTCCTCTCCTCTTCTCTCCTCTCCTCTTCTCTTCTCTTTTCCCCTTCCTTCCTTCCTTCCTTCCTTCCTTCCTTCCTTCCTTCCTTCCTTCCTTCCTTCCTTTCTTTCTGTGTGAAGTACTAGGGATTGAACCAAGGACCTTGTACATGACAGGCAGATATTCTACTTCTGAACTATATCCATAGCTCCTTTCTCTCTACAATTATTTATAAGCATTTCATTACACATATCAGTGCTCCAATAAGGAAACAGAGACTTACTAAGGTTAAAAAACTTGCCCAAGATTATAATGCTGAAATTGGTAAAATTGGCTGTGAGATTCATTCTTTTCTGATGAATGTTACCTTGCCTTCGACAATATTTTCACATTCATTTAACTATACTCTAGAGAACTGCATGAATAAAGAAAACAAGAAAATTAAGAAGTTATATTGAATTCTCTTCCAAATGTAAAATTTATATGATTTTTTCAGTTGAACGTTTTAAATATCAATAGATAATTCAATAAAATTCGTGGCCTAAATTTGTTCTCAGAGCATTGAAATCTTTAATGAGATTGATAAACCATGAAATGTTTGTCCGTTTTAACACAGAATTTTTTGTTTTTAGACTTGGTTTGAAAAAGAGTTAACTTGAGTTGATACAGAGACAAAATTTCTTTGTTCCGGAAAGCCCGCTGAGGATCATCCTGTGCTATACAGCTATCAAAGAAAAAAGAAGACCTTGGGAATCTGAGACTCTATGTAGCTTTGCTGTCCTTTTGGGCAACTCAGTGGTTACCTAAGAGTGGGAAGATTATTTTTCATTCTAAAAAAAGTATTTCCATTGGGGAAATGATTCTTCTCTCTGTGTGTCAGTAAGTGGAATCATGCCTGTAAACTGCCTTCCTGAGACTGCATACTTGCTTGATCAGAGGCTGACAGACATTCTATACCTGAAGGCAGAAAATGTCAAATCATTGGGCAAACATGTACTGAATATCTTTGGACCAGATATTACAATGATAGTTGAATGATATAGAGAAATCAAGCTGAGCTAGAGGCTTCTTCCCCAGGCAGGTAAGCAATGTTTTTAGGCTAGTGGTCAGCCTAAAGCATCAGACCAGTTGGCATAGCAAGATAAGAGTGTTCTTGTGCAAATATGTGTGTGTGTGTGTGAAGAGAGCAAGAGAATTGATAAGAGTATTTAAAAGACAGATATAGATTTTTAAGATGTAGATAGAGGTTGATAGTTTTGATTTTCAACTTGCTAGTTTCTGAAATAACAAAGAGACAAGATTCCAGGTGCACCTATGAATGATTATTTAGACTAAGTTACCTAATGGGTATGACACAGTATTATACTAATTAGGTAAATTGAAGTTGAAAGCCCACTTCCCTTTTCCCAACTCACATCTTTATTTTCTATGTGCCCAGGTGAAATTGTGTCACTCTCTATGTGTCTTTGCTAATCCAAAATAAAGAAGGGTACTGTCTTTCCCTAGGCTGGAATTCTGAACTTTATTGAAAGGAGAAGCTAACTAAGCATGTGACCAACTGCATCGACCTTCTGCTAACCTTCCTTCTGTACAATGATGGACTGCGTTCTCAAACCATGAGACAAAAATAAAACGTTTCTCCCTCTCAGCTGCTTTCGTCAGGGTATTTCTATCACAGCAATGGGTGTGATAGAACTAAGTAACTAAGACACCTGCAGAGTGATACAATTTCATCCGGGAACCTATAAAGTAAAGACGTGGGCTAAGAAAGGGGGAATGGATAGATGTAGATCAGCTGATGTGTTGGGATGAACAGGAGATCGGAAAGAGTATGCCGAAGAGAAAAAGGTAGTCATAGTTATACTATACTGATACTATAAAACCCAAACTGTAAGGGGGTTTGCATTTTTAAAGGAGATTTATTTCACTTTTGATTATGTATATGTGTGTGAGTCTGTGTGTATGTATGTGTATATGAATGCAAGTGCCTCAGGAGGCCAGAGAAGTCAGATCTCTTTGGATCTGAGATTACAGGGAGCTGTGATAGGTGGCATGGTTTTTAGTGACACATATGGCTTTGTTAGAAAGTCGGACATGATGATGCATTTTTTTTTACTAGCATAATATTTTTATTATGTAGGAATTTCAAACAATATACCCAATCGCACTCACTTCCCAGTTCCCCAACCCCTTCTTTGTGATCTCCCCCTCAAAAAAAAAAATTACTCACTTTGTGTTGCTTATATACTCGCCTGAGCACGGTCAAATTCCCAGTGGCCATTGAACTGAGTGATGTACGTTTTGAATTGCAGCACTTCAGGAGGCAGAGGCAGGCCTGGTCTATAGACTGAGTTCCAAGACAGCCAGGGCTACACAGAAACCCTATCTTGAAAAACTGAAAAGTGAAATAGTAAATATATATCAATGTGGAAACTGAGTCCTGGGATAGAATAGGATTATCGAGAAGGAGCTATCAGGTAAACTAAGACTCCAGAATAACAGCGGGACCATCCACGTGGACACTGAACTTATCAATAGAGTGGCATGAGTAGTGTTGGAGACAGGGTATAGGATTTCCAAGTGTCCAAGATATTAAAAGGAATGGTCTGAAGCTCACTAGATAGCTATAAAGACAACATTCCCTGGTAAGAATAAAGGCCAGGGCAGGTTGTATTTGTATGAAGTCTAACCGACTCATCCAGTATTTCCGTTCAGGGAAAGTGTTTCACTTCCTGCCGTTCTACTAATGGCTGCTAGAGGGCAGCAGAAGCCAGGAACAAGCAAGGAAAGCCTTAACTTGAACAAGAGGAAAATGCCTTATCTTCGCCCACAGAGCCATATAGTCAGGGCAAAAACAGAAGTCTGAGTTCAAGGAGTCTACAGTTTAAGGTTCCATTCAGTAACTGGAGAGTCCAACAAAAATAAACAAGAGTGTGGTAAAGGTTTAAGTGGCTACCATTCACTCACTTTGAACCCTTTGGCGAACTAAAACAAAAACTGGGAAGAGCCACCGAATGTTAAGCCAAAAGCCAGGAACGTGAAGGAGAGGAAACATTAAATGGCGGCAAAGTTGAAAGTGGACGCTTCAATGAATAAAGGTGTGTTTAGAAGAACTTGGGCTGTCTGAGGGGGTGACTGTCGGACTATGACAAAATCTGAACAGACTGTCCACTGAAACAGACCGTGCAGGGCGGCGATGGGTAACAAACATTAAGGGCTAGAAAGTGGGCAGTTTGAAAGTTATAAGACGAGGCAATTTTTGTTTGTTCTTCTGACACAGGCTTTCATATAGCCTAGGCAGGCTTCGTACTTGCTGTGTAGGCAAGGATGACCCTGAAATTTTGATTTATTTTACCTCTACCTCCAAAGCTATATGTAGGATTTTACAGCAGGGTCCTGGCTTAAATGTCAGGAATGGGCTTGCTTGTTTGTTTGCTTTTTTTTTTTTTTTCATTTTTTTCTTTACGTTTTTTTCAAACAGAATCTAACTCTGTGACCCATACTGTTTTCATCTTGTGTTCCTCTTGCCTCAGCCTCCTAAACTGTGGGATTAGAGGGGAGACCCATTATAGTCTGGGTTATACAGGAAGGAATAAATCACAAGATATCTCAAATCTAAGACTGCATTGATTGCGGATTCATATATACGTATGCATATGTACGTATATGGTATATACACATGTATGTGATATATACATATGTATGTATATGCTATACACACACACACACACACACACACACACACACGAAACAAAACTTAGACCAGTAACAATATGCAGCTTGGCATCAGTCCTGACAGTAGATGTCTGAATATAGCCTGCATGAGAATGCTGTAAGCCTGCTATTTCTATGTGCATATGTGAAGAATAGGAGCCAGAATATTCAACACTTCATACTGCATGTTTCTATAAGAAGAAGAAAGGGAAGTAAGACTTCCTGGTATTCTCTGAGCCTGCTTTGAATAGAGATGTTGTGTGTCTTTGAAAAATCTTGAAAGAATGTGGGAAAGAATGCATAAAATCTCACAAATGCAGCCTGAACTCTTTAGGTGTTGACACTTTGTATCATGGTGTTAGGAGGGCTTTGAAGGTTTTTAGGGATCTTTTAGGTTTTTATATTGAGAGCTTCTATCTTTAAACTCTAAAATTCTAAATTCTAAATCTTTTTTAAAAAAAAAAAACGTTTATTATTTCTTCCCCCTCCAGCAATCATTACATTATTAAAAAGTAGTTTTTTTGTTTTCAGTTATTTTAAATTTATATGTAAATTTATCTTAAAATGGAACTTACTGCCATTTGAATTTTATATTTTATGGAAAACTACACAAAAGTGAATATGTTTGACAAAATTGCTTATGGTTATTACACTGCAAATATTTTTGATAACCTAATCAAAGTATATATGAGGAAAGTAAAATGTGAATATTTACAAATACCAAACAACTTTAAAGCTGCTTGCAAACAAAAATCTAATTTGTCCTTTCATCTAATTTCATGAAAAAAATATAAAAAAAAACTGCTGAAAAGTGATACAAGTTGAATTTGTTGTTTGGTTGGTATAGGTATGTGTATGTGTGCATGCCTGTGTATGTTTTCATACACATGGGTGTGTGTGTGTGTGAGTGCACATGTATGTTTTGTATATGAAGGTCAGAGGGCAATGGAAAGTTACACCTTATTATCACTGTTATATTTATTTATTTATTTATTTATCTATTTATTTATTTATTTTTATTAGATGTTTTCTTTATTTACAACATCTCCTTTCCCAGGTTAAAGACAGGATCTTTCACTAGGTGTTCTACTAGTTCTAAAGTTCCTCCTATCACCACCCCCTTCCTCCATCGCTGGGATTACACATGTGAGCGGCCACACCACCTTTATGGGGTGCTAAGGACAGAAGGCAGGTCTTCGTGCTGCATGGGCACCTCTTTGGAGACTGAGCCGTGTCTTCAGTCCTTGGTCAAATTGACTTTTAAAGCTGCAGTTTCCATTGCAGTGTATACCATAGATATTGTCATGTGCAAGTGGGTCTTGGACTTTTACAACAAAGGCCTCTTTAATTTTTTTCTCTCAAGTGATTCAACATTCTGTAAAATTTTGTGTGTATTTTTTTTTTTTTTTACCAGAAGCACCCTGTCGGTCATAACTGGGGTGCTCATTTTTAATTAATTTTAAGCGCGTGTAGCTGCTGATCTCTGCTATAACCGGGTCTGAGCATAGCACTGTTTTGAATTGATGCATTTTAACCAGATTTAAAAGTCCTAGTATTTAACGCAAGACTCACTGTGAACAAATGGGTCATATTGTGATTTTGAAAAATTGGAACTAACTGGAGGTTTCTTAGAGACCCCGAGGGAACTACAAATGGCCCCTTACTTGTAGTGATTTCAATTACAGTTTTCCCTTTTAAAAGATTTATTTTTCTTAGCATGCACAGTACTAGGTTTCATAGTGATACTTCTCACCCAAAATTGTTTTTGTTACTCCCCCCCACTTTTCTTCCAGATTTCATCCTTACAATACACTCTGTCAAGCCTAGTGGCTTCCTTTCTTCATGTCACAATGATAATTTTGCCTCCTGATCCTTCAAAATCCTTTGTTCCTCCTTTGCGGAAATGAGTTTGCAATTTTATGATGCTGGACAAATGACGTACATTGAGCAGAAGTTGTACCCGCACTTCATATTTTGAAATTTGTTCTCCTGGGCTAGTGATACGGGCAATATGATAGTGTCATATTCCGTTGTGACCTGGGACAACAAAACCCAGCTGCAGCTCTCAGTTAGCCAAGCAAGTGATCACAAGGAGAAACTACTGGCATTCAACAAGGGACTGTGTAGTGTAATTCTGATCCTTCATAGTTAGGGGAACTGAAAATATAGGAATATATCATATGGAGTATATATGTAATTATAGGTGAGCACGCACACACACACACACACACACACACACACACACACACACACACACATATGGAATGGTATAGAAAACTGGTCCTTCACAGAAAGATTCATTTTGATTTTAATTTCTGTCATATTTAAAGGATATCTGGGAGGGTTTTTTTTTTTTAAATAAGCAGAATCAGATCATTTTGACTTAGGATATTTTAATCCTGTTTAGGAGAGGGACCATTGCAGGGTTATGTAGAAATCTGTAGCTCATGCTTATGGAGATAGTGAGCAGAAAGTATGGGACAGAATCAAGTATCTTATTTTTCTGAGATTCTTGACTCGTAAATCAGGTGTGCTGGGGAGTGGAAAGTCTGAACTGATAAAGTTTCTTCTGGTTAATGAGAATAGGAACATACCCCAACCTTCTTTTAGTTCGAATCATATGATCCTAGTGTGTCTGTACACCAGCTCCAGTCTGTGAGCATCCCATAGAGTAGAGAAAGCTGTTACTGGGAGGTCAGATAGCTTGGAGGTTAGCAGTAATAATAAGAATCACAAAGAATGGTGCCTGATACCTGCTAGATTCAGAATCCATCTTTTCTGGTTATTAATTGAGTAAGTAAGCTTTGGTTTTTTTCATCTGTTTTTTTTCTTTTTCTTTTCTTTTCTTTTTTTAACATGACAGATCAGAGGTAGAATTGGTAATTTCGAGAAAATGTTGGTCACTGGGTATAATACTCAGGAATAGTTCAAGCTAGCCACTGTACAAGATAATTACAATTAATATCAGAGTATTATATTGAAAGAACCCAGGAGACTCTATTTTAAGCGATCTCACCTTGAAGTAGTATTTGAGGTAAGGTATGTGCTAAATAGCCTAATTTAGCTGCTCTATTGTGTAATGGATGCACATTTTAAACTATCATTCTGTATGTAAGTATATTTATTTTGTCCACTAAAATAAAAGCATCCAGGTGAACATTAACTACTCAGTAGGGCTGTGAGTTAGAAAGGAATGTATCTATGACATCTCGGAATGGTCTGACCCCATGAACTGGACCATGATGTCGATCAGAAATGGCTTCATTCTGGTATCTGAGTTGTGGGATTTGCCTACAGAAAGTGACAAGTCCATAAACAATCAATGTCAGGCAAGACCACTGTACAATTTTGAGGGTATCAAGCTGAACTAAGACAACTCTATAATCATGTGCAGGCACATACAACATTCTTTACATTACTAAGAATTCTTGTATCTCGACTAAAATGATTGAATGTAACCTCTTTATATTAATATACTACAAGTTTAGCGTTGTACTCTTTGCCTCCTAAATAAAAGCTACTAGGATCCTGATTATAGATCCAGAGCAACATCTTCCATGAACGGCCTTCAGATACTCGAACACAAGCCGAGTCCCAGTCTTCCTGACACCTACTGCTGAGATGTCATATGGTTCTCCACCATGTATAGTGTTTCATGGTTCAAGACACAAGAAAAACAAATCTTGTGTGTCTGTTTGTTTGATATTGGTGGTCCTGAGATAGAAAGCATGGCATGAGAAATGAATATTAGTAAGCGCAAAACACTAAGTATAATGCCTGTTTCCTATGGCTGATATGAATATTAATCTATTCAGTGTTTTAGATTTTGTAGATCGATATATGAAAACTCAGAGGTGCTTGCAACTGGGAGATGGCATTGCTAAAAGCCTAGTTCCTCTGATTCTTTCTTCAGCCCATGTTTTTATGATACCACACTGTTTCATTTTGATTCATCTTTTTCTCTCCTATCCTACCTGATAGTAGGTAACCTTATTGGCCCCTGAGATTATGATCTGTTTTGATCTATGTTTAAATAAATTGTTTTCCTTTAAAAAGAATAAAAGCAACTTTTAATCATGTTATATATGCAGAAGCTTGGTTTGAGAAAGACTTTCAAATTTTTATCCTTTTAATACTACAATTACAGTATTTTGATTATTGTAAAATTACTTTTAATCATTTGAAGTCTCATGTACTAGAAAGACTATTATGATAAAGAATATTAACTTAGATCTTTTGCAAGGTATGGTACACGGAATGTAAGACTCAAGTTTTAGTCCCAAGGTAGCCTTAAGTCATCTAAAAATGTGAGTTCAAGTTTTGGCCTCATGGAAAACCAACCAATTATCTTATAAGACAATAAGATAATATTGGGGAACCTCAGAAAAATAAAACACTGACACCTAAAACATTCTTTACATATGAAGATAGAGACAACAGACAGTAGGTAATACTAGATAATACTAGATAATACATAATAGATAATAAACACAGTCAATTCATTTGTTTTATGTTATCTACCATGTCTAGAGAGTAGGGACATATTGCTGCTGACATTACCCACTTTAAATTAGGACATAGGTTAAAAGAGCTGGAGTTGACCAGGAAACTCTGATGGCTAGCATTCGTAGTGCCAGAAGATGTTATGAAAGGTAGTGAGGGAGGACTGCAGTACTCTCTGTCCAGGGAAGATGTGTGTCCTAGTGTAACAGTGGAATGACTGTTATGGGGATAATCACTTTCTGAGGGATGACATGACTGGTGCAGTAAGTCTGGTCAAATGCTCACAACGAATGAGATAGCAGCCGTAGGATGGAATCTACTACTTGTATTTTTTAAACAGTCATGCTGCCAAATGGTCTTCATAAAATTGTAGTATTTAAAACTTTGTTCACAAAAATGTCTCTTCGGAGTGGGTAGTATTTATGCAGATACCCATAATTGGTAAAATGCTCAATATAAGTAATTGTGAGTGTACAGGTGGATGAATGATATATATCAACTTCCCACCGCAGAAGGTTCAGGGAACATGGTAGGAGGGCAGAAAGAATGTCAGAAGTGGAAGGTGAAGAGGAGAGCTGTGAAGTACAAATATCTGGATGTGGTATAGTTATTGCAGACATCCATTCAGAGCAGCTGTGTTTAGCTGCACAAGATAAAGTCAGTCAAAATTCCAGTATGGGCTGGGAAAGTCCCACTCCTAGCTAAAGAGCTACTGACAATTTATATATGCTGGGAGAGAAACTCTCACTCTCCTGGGGACATGGCTGCATGGGTTGGCTATGCTCTAGCAGTTGACCTTACACTCATGTGCATATGAATAGAACTGATTGGACTTGGGGATATTAATCACAGTAACAGCAAACCTAGACCACATGAAATGTCAGAGTAGGGATATTGAGAAAACCTGGAGGGAGGTTATAGTTGATGGATACAATAAAAATATGTTGTACTAGAAAATGCTGAAAACAGAAGAGATGATCTTCCCCAGAAAAGAGCTTCCCCAGTTGATGAGCCATTAAAAAGCCAACTTTCATATATTAAAAGTATATAATTTATACATAAATTGAAGAAATAGAGGGGGGAGAGAGATAGCAAGCAAGGAAGATGTATGGGGGGATTAAAGATAGGAAAGGTAAGGGGTTAATAATATAATTATAATTTCAATAATTTTATAGATTTATTATATAAATCTATAAAAATTTCCAAGAATAAAATGAAATATTTAAAAAAGAAGTATTGATAAATACCTTTTATTTTTACTTACAGGAAGTTGTGAGTGTTCTGGGAATTGGTGGAGTTTGGTATCTGTACGTGTTTGCTTTAGGCAACAATTCTAGTTGAGTTCTTCTCAAAGAGTATTTCTGGAACTACCAGTATTCTAAGAAATAGTAAGACAGATAAGATACAGCCTGAGGGCTGGTTTGCAACTTTCCCTTCTGTGTCTATGTTTTCCACATTCACAGAAGTATTTTAATAGCACATTAAATGTTCTGAAAATACAGTAAAATGCATTTAAATTTGTAAAGTGTTTCTCAACTCAAAAGTCAGTTTTTATCCCTAGAGCACTTAATTGTTCTTGCTAAGTCTTACGGTATACTTACCACATAGTATACACTTTTGGAAAGATTTTACATATAGTCGCTTATTGTCTTAACAACTTAAGTGTTTCTAAGCACAGTGAAGTATAGAAGTTAAGTGATGTTCATGATGACATGGCTAGTAAATTGAAAGATAACACCCCCCCCCCCATAACTATTGTTATGTGAGAGAATGTGCTCTTTTGACTTTGGTAACACAGAGGAGAAAGTCAGGTTTGTTCAAATAGTCTGCTAACATTAAACGAGAAACTAGTATGCACCTAAAAAAGAAACTTTATTTTTTTCAAATAATTTGTCTTATACTTACATGTATTAATTAATTAATTAATTAATTAACATTTGTATTGGTGTGTGCACATGTACACATGCACGAGATGCATATAGAAGTCAGAAGACAACTTCCAGGTGTTCTCTGATTCCACTATGTAAGTTCTGGCACTAAACTCTGATTACCAGGTTTAGCAACTAGCACCATTATCCTATGAGCCATCTCACTATCACCTAAAAACATTGTTTTAATGCTATTTACAAGAGATTAAGCATTATGCAAGACCAAGTGTTACAGAGCTTACCACGGAGTAGGGGTGGGTAATTATAAGAAACATATTTTTTGATACAAGGCATTATTATGAAGTCTTGGCTAGACTTGAGTGTGCTGTGTAGACTTGGCTGACCTTGAACTCATAGAGATCTTTCTGCTTCTACTTCCGGAGTGCTGGCATTAAAGGTGTGTCCCACAATACTTGGCTTTAAACATATAATAATTTTAAAATCCAGGTTATGGCAAGAACTTTGAGGAAAACAGAACAGGGTGGTATTACTTGGTATGGATCAAAACTAGTCTACTTTTTCTTGAAAATTTATTGAATAGCACGTGACCAGTTAGAACAGTCTGGTTTCACCATAGTTTCTCAATACTGCTTTTATTGATTAATTGACAGAGTGTGTTCTGTGCTATTGTGTTATCTATTTGACACTTAGACTTTTTGGATAAAAATATATTTCAATCACAAAATGGAATTAATTAAAGTATAGTTTCTGTGATTTCAGTAGTTGTGTGTGAAAATGATTTTGTGTTTCAAATGAAACATATTTCTTCATCATAGCATTTATCTAGAGCCTTCAGTATATGCCAACATAAAGGCATATATTATGTGAAATATTAACTTACTTGACCGTGGCATTATATTATTTTTGTGGGAGCTCTTTAAATAGAGTCGTGTTTTGTGGTACATATTTTCTTAGATGTCTGTCTGTCTGTCTGTCTGTCTGTCTGTCTCTGTCTCTTTCCTTTCTCTGTTTCTGACTTTTTCTGATGTATGGCGCACTGTACTGTTATGGTTCTGTGACAGTTTTGATGTCTTGCATTGACTTAGATATGAATCTCTCAGTTTTTCTTTGTTACTAGCATTCTGAAAGATTTCAGGTGTAAGAGAAATAGTATTTCATAAAAATATACTATTTTAAATATGTTGTTCTGTTAATTCTGCTTCCTAGCATTTTAATTAGTAGATAGAAGATTGGACTGTTAATCACATAACCTAATTTCTCCCTTAGCCACTAGTTTCATGACTGCATGTCAGTTTCTCTCAACAAGCCTGTGGCCATTCTTGGTACTTAGTGAATACCAGGAGTTATGGTCTCTTTCCTATCTTAATAAGCAAGAACACTATATGATGCCTTTCTTTCCTTGTCAACACACATGAGCTGAACAAAAGGAAACCTGATATCTTATCAAGATTGTTTGACTAGATATATAGTGAAAAAATAAATTCTCTTGTCCACTTACATCTTTCAGTACCCAAAGACAAAATTTGTTGTCAGGTTTAGGGTTATTCTTACTAAAATATTTTGCACAGATATACATAACACAGTATTAAAATATGTATCACATATTTAATGGTATATATACACACACATACAATTTCGTTTTAAAACACAAATATTTCATGCCCATAATTCTACCCCCTGCTTTCCTTCACTCCATTTTGCAACTCATCTTGGGAATGTATCAGGGTCCAATTTTCAAGAACTACATCAATGAGAAAAAGGAAAACAATCATCAAAACCCACAGTAGTATGTTCTTGTATTGATTGTTACTATTATTTATCTATATTGCACTATATACAGTACTATAACTTACATGGTGGTCACCATTTCATGGACATTTGTGCAATTTTTTAATCAGTCTAACTTGAAATAACACTTTGAATGTTATTTTGTAACTGGGATAAAATTTTCCTTGATTTTATTACTTTTTATAACTTGATAGTTTCTAAATCGACTTTTAGTACTTCTATTCAGTATAAAAGACTTTTTAGATTTCTAGAACACTGAACATTTTTTGCTTGTTCTAAAATGATTTCAGGCTTTTTAAAATAAAAATTGCAATTTTTCTTCTTGCAAATAGTCTAGCTTCCCATATTCATTACATTCCGGCATTAACTTCATATTCTCAATGAAAGATTATATTTTAAAAGCTCTGATATCCTTCTTTTTTGATTTTTAGACCCATAACACTCTGGTATAAAGTATTGTTCTGAAGCATAAAACCAATGCATGTGTGTTTTCTTTCATTCTATACAAACAAGTCACGAATGATATAAATGAGCTTAGATTAGATCAGATACGATATGGACTGAAGAGTGATGGCCAATGCAAATAAGAAAGGTGATTAGTATTGTTCTTGCTGTATGATGAATCACACTATACCATGCATTAAAGCAATGGATTGTTCTTCAGAATATAACAGACTCTTTAGCAAAACAATGATGGGAAATATAGAATCCTCTATCATTTAGCAAAAAGTGAGACAAAAATTGTTGAAAAATTTCTTCAAGGCTCAAAGAACATTATCGTATTGGTACTGATGAGAAAGCACACCGTGTGTCCTTGATAATAGGTTTTTTTGTACTTTATTCATTTCTTGGCAGTCCTGCTCTGTGATAGTAAACTGTTTTGATCTCTTAGTACTTACCTTAAAGTGGGCTAGGAGCTCTTCTACTCTTAGGGTACTGGTAAGAGTCTAATGATCCTATTTGATCTACCATGTTAAACACTAATGAAATAAGTCAAGAGAAATATACATAATGAGTGCATCAAAGAGATACTTTAACTCCTAGGCATAAGGCAGTTGCTTAGCAACCTGTGTCACACTTTGTGGTCATCTGTTAGGAAAGACACAAAGTCAATAGTGACTCAAGGCTTAAGATTGTAAATGAAAACAAACAAACAAACAAACGACAGTCTGTTGAATTCAAGAAAAACACTGCCTCAACAAATATAAAATGAGTCACTGACACGAGGCATCTATTTGAAGGTCTCCAGAGCATCAACAAAATTGTTATAAAAACAAAAAAACTACATTCAAACCCACTAGGCTGAGATACCACTGAAAATAAATTAAAATGTGCATGAACTGCTCCCGTACACCAGAATCTACTTTAGGAACACTGATTATCTGCAAGCTGTAGTAATCTAAGTGATTCATACTATTTAGATTAAGTAGTTCCACAGGCTGTATAGCATCTATATCATCTTTTGACTTTGGAGTTTTATTAGTAATAATAATTGTAATACCACTTATAATCTTCTTTTATATCTTTATCTAATATCACATTTTAACTTACTTATTTTTCCTCTTATTATATCCTGACCAGTTTTCCCTCTCTCCATTCCTTCCGCTCCCTCTCCCCAACACCTCTCCTTCTGATCCACTCCTCCTTTATTTCCTTCAGAAAAGAGCAGGCCTCCGAGGGCTATACACCAAACATGGCATATAAAGTTGCAGCAAGGCAAGGCACATATGTTGACATCGAGGCTGGACAAAGTAACCACACAGGAGGAAAGAGGCCCCAGGAACAGGTAAGAGAGTGAGAGATAACCAATACTCCCAATGTTGGGAGTAGAAGAACATGTACTCAATTGTAAGTAATTACTAGCTGTTAAGTGAAGAATAAACATACCTCAATCTACAGACCAAGAGAGGCTAAGTAATCAGAAGGGCTCAAAGGAGGACACATGGATCTTCCTGAAAGGGGGAAGCAGAATAGATTGAATACCACATTTTAATCAGCAAAGTCTGTGACTTAGAAGAATTTTTACAAGATGAGAGTATGTAGGTTTCAGGTTAAGAAGGATACCAAGGTTATTATTTTAGTCCTGTAAACTATGCTTATTGAGTATCTAAAATGATGAACAGTTTCTATTTTTTTCTGGATAAAGAATTTGCTTATGATATTTGAATGTTGCTTAGCTAATATTTTCTCTATTCTGTGGAGGAGTACTTCACCAAAGGATTTTAAGTAGTAGTCTTTTAATGTTAGACAAAGTGTTTAATATGAGCCTCAGTTTCCCTAAATGTAAAACAGGGCAGTAAAATAGTTTTTACTCAAAGTGCACTTGTGAAATTTTAACATAACAGTATTTACAAAATACCTGGTACATACCTTCTGTTAGCTTAGCGATAATTATCAGTATTCTGCAGTATAGACTAACAGGGTGGTATGGTAAGTAGAAGTATTATATTTTATTTACTAAAGTTATAAAAAATGAGAAAATATATTAACTTGTGATTTCTATGGTTTATAATTCTCTGAGAAATTAAATTAATCAAACTTACTTAGTATTTAATTATTACCATCACATTCAAACATTAAATATACTACATTTTATTTCCATTATAGATGATAATTGTACTACATGGTATTCTGAAGAGAAATAGCAACATTGAAATATATTTATACCTATCTATCCATCACTGCATGATCCTGATACTCTGTGAATGGAAAGAGGGCAGGCGGAGACATAAGCTGATAGTGTGGCACTGGATCATTGTTACTTGGTCCCTGTAAATACTTACCATATACTCAGCACTGGGATAGGTTCTGGCAATGCAATGTTGAACAAGTCAGAAATAAGCCTTGCCCCCGGAGCAGTGTGAGAGCTAGGTTAAGGGAATAAGTACCTGAAAGAAAATGAATAGATTGTGAACATGGTAGTGCCATTACTGATTGAATTAGTTGCAAGAGTGGCTGGAAGAAGCTCTGAGTAGATAGCACATAGACTGAACTCCTTCATGACCACACGGAGACCTTGGACCTCAATGTCCTTGTGCCTTCTTGGACTCTGCACCTGCAGCTAACCTTTCTACGTCTGCAGGATTTCTAGGTTTGAATGTGATTTTCCATTTTCTTTTTCCTTTATGAAGGCATTTGGCTTTTATCTTTGTTTTCAGAGACAGATGTTTCATTTCACTGATAGATTTAATGTCATCCTACAGCAAGCTGGCACTTCTTTCCTTTTATAAGAATGTTTTTCTTCTACTGGTTTCATTTTAATCTATGCTTTATATATATAAATATAAATAATGAACTCTTCAGTAATAACCTAAAGTCATCTGATAGTGCTGATAAGGCAGGAGATGCTAAGCACACATTATAGCTGGTCGTTTCATTTTTCAGGTTTATTTTTCTGTATATTAATCACTAGTTTCTCATAAACAGTCAAGTTCTCCCTGAAAAGGACTTTGTAAGGTTGTTTATTTAGTGCTAACTACTCTGTTTTCATCAAATTTTAACTATTTTAACTTAGGTTATATGTGTTTAGAGACAAATCTCTGTTTTAACTGCAACGTGAATGAATACTTGTTTTGGTATAAGTGGTCTTTTCAGTTCTGTTACCTTTCAAAATACTTTAGCACAATTCAAAGATCAATAGGTTAGAAATCATGTTTATCCACTTATACCATTAAAGCCTAAATCACAGAATTTCTATTTTGCTACAAATAATGTTCTATGTGATTATTTAGACTATTAGGAGGTTGTCAAAATTTATAATTATCACCTAACAAAAGATTTTACAGGAAGAAGTCAAACCACATGAAGCATAAAAATGAATGTTATGTTACAATAACACCTGTAACCCAAGTTTTACATGTATTGTTTGAAAGGCACTATATATAAACTACTTTTAAATGATCAGGAGGTACAATGGTGAAGCAGTTGTTTACATAAACAAGCTAATTAGAATTTATTTTTACTAAAAAGTTCTTATTGCTTACCTTTAATTAAAAAACATTAGGACACAAAGTTGTTTCATAGATTTTTCTATTTGTATAGATAGCCATAACTATATACGATGAAGCAAATTTTTGCCATAAATATTCTCAAATACTTTTTTATAGATTTCTTTGACTCTCTTTCTCTGTCTCTATGATAAAGAGACAATGGGATCGAACATAAAAAAAGTTCCATTTAATTTATGGAATGATGTTTTGTAGGAATTTTAAGAACACCAAGAGTTATTTTCTGTGGTTCATTTGACATTTTGGACATTTAAAAAAAACATTTATTTATTTCTTTTATATGAGTATAATGTCGCTGTCTTCAGACACACCAGAAGAGGGCATTGGATCCCATTACAGATGGTTGTGAGTCACCATGTGGTTCCTGGGGAACTGAACTCGGGACCTCGGGAAGAGCAAGCAGCCAGTGCGCTTAACCATGGAGCCAGCTCTCCAGCCCAACATTTTGGACTTATAGCTGTAATTTAATTACGTTTCAGGGCTGTGTTTATTGCCAACTGATGAATAGTTTGAAATACTTGGGTATCCGACTTGACCTTCTTAGTGATCCAGATCAATTTTTATATCTATACATCATTGTAGGCACCTCCGTAATGACCTGGTGGAGGTGCTTAGTTTCTGAGGAAAGATCTCAGAGTGATTCACTATGTTTCTGCTTAATGAATTCATTAAGAAAAAAAAAGTCCCAATACCATTTAAAGAATATTTAGACAGAAAGAGAAGCTGTTCCCAACCATGACTCAGCCCACTTTCCCTTTGAAGGGCACGTCAGGTCTACTTAAAGATGATCTACTGAATGACCGTAGGAGAGTAGATCTGACCCAGCATTTCCTATTTCATAATTCTTCTGAGTCTAAACTTTTGAGTCTGAACTCTGTTTGGAACACTGATCTAAAAATTAAATTTAAGTCTAAAGTAGAGAAAACAAAATATTACATTGTTTCTTTACTCATGTCTTCCATTTTCAAACGAATAAAAACAATATACTATCAAGTGTATTGCCTTGAAGTCAAAGGAAGAGTTCATAGTTTATAATTACTCAATGATTTAAACGTTTCTTCCATTTCTGTCAATTTCTGTTTCTACTTTCTGGATACAAAGAGAAAATGTAACTCTCCATATATTTATTTATACAAAATTTTGATACTTAATTCATAGAAATTTGAGTAAATAAGTGTGCTGAAAATACTGCTTTGAGCAATTCAGATATTAAAGGCAAACAGGGGCTGGAGAGATGGCTCAGAGATTAAGAGCACTGGCTGCTCTTCCAGAGGTCCTGAGTTTAATTCCCAGCAACCACATGGTGGTTCACAACCATCTATAATGAGACCTGGTGCCCTCTTCTGGTATGCAGGCAGAACATTGTACACATAATAAATAAATCATGAAGAAAGGCAAACAATAGTGTACAAAGATTACTGGGTATTAATGGAAACACAGATCAGTAATAAAAGCTCCTTAGCATTTTCTGAATATTCCTAATCTGTATTTCTCCAGAAATTTTGTATAAATAATATATAAACAAACATGTTTTTCCTCCTTCAAATTATACCAGCATGCTATTTTGTACAGTATGTGACTTGATTTTTTATATATATATATATCTTATATAAAAAATGTTTGCAGGCTGGGCATAGGAGTCCAACCTCAGCTCTTGGGAGGCTGAAGCAGGATGCTTATAGGTTCAAGGCCAACCTGAGTCACATAAGGAGACCCTGTCTCAGAAAAGACCAAACCAATCCATTATAAAAAGGCATATGTTCCACTCCCAGATTATTTTTTATTTGCTGAAAGAATTCAAAACGAAAAAGAAAGAGGTTTAAATTTTTCTTCCTCATATACTTTTTTATTCCCCCAGTGACTGTATATAAACATTAGTTTTTGTTTTGCTTCTGAATAAGGCTGTGACATAATTCTGAAAATGAGATGCAGCACATGCTTTAGAAAATCTAGCACTCTTGGCAGTACATGCTATTATCTAATGTATATAGAAAACATTGTTGTGTGTGCAACAAATTCTCATTATATGATATGAGGTTTTCTAATAGAAAAATTACTTAATTTTGTAATAAAGAATTTGGGCAATCAGGAAAACTGGAAAAAAGATAGTAAAAGTTAGCTTTTGTGCCACTAGTCACAAACATCCATTGTAGTTCATGGCCATTATTCTATCATCCTTTTATGAACGTATGGACATATAGACCGGAGAACATTAAAATATATTTGTTTTTAGAAAATATGGTCATATTGGACACACGATTTTAAAAATAAGACTTAGTTTTATTTTAATGAACATTAGCAAATGAAAATAAGATGAAATAGAGGGTGAACTACTGAAACTTTTTTTTCTTCCATCACAACCCCAAGTTCCTGAAAGGTTTTTTTGAGATGGAAATAATGTATATTTGGAAGCTTGGGGAAACAGGTTATTCTTTATAATCTGGTTGGACTGTACCTGACCACTGAATGACCTAACAGTAGAGACATTGCCAGAAGAGGAAGGAGTCTTCTTTAAATTTTGCCCTTATATTCAAGACTACAATATCAGTTCCTATCTTAGTTTTCAGCCAGCTCTACAAATTTCAGACTTGCACTTTCCACAATTGTATGAACCTACAAGTCTTTACTACTTGCTTAAGCTCTCTCTCTCTCTCTCTCTCTCTCTCTCTCTCTCTCTCTCTCTCTCTCTCTCTCTCTCTCTCTCTGTGTGTGTGTGTGTGTGTCTGTCTGTACACATAAGCACACATGTTTGCTTGTGAGTGCTTTTGTGAAGTCTTGTCCCAAGCTTCAATTTGTATAGTATCTCTTGATTCTCTGAGTTACATTTTTGTCTTTACCCATCCTATAGTACGTGGTGGGTGTTTAAGTTCATTGGCTTCCTTACCAGAAGAGAGGAGGGTGGGGAGGACAGTTGCCTTGCATTTGGTGCCTTTTTGTCAGATTGTGTAAGTTCTGTTCTTATTTGTGACTTCTGAGGTTCTTTTGAGGATCTCACATTCTGAAATCATTTAGGATGTATGCCATCTCCCTACCAAGGGAGCAGAGAAACGGATCTGCCACTCCTAAGTATGTAGTATAACAAGGGCCCCTTGCTTCCATTAGACAGATGCAGTTTCACAGCTTCATTGCTCATTTCCTAAACTTTACCTATTTCTTTTCTGTAGCTTCTCCAACTTTCCTTCACTAAAGTATTTGGAGAATTACAAGTATCATATTCCTTGACTCATTGTCTGCCCTGTGGCTGGAATGAACAGGTAAGAGTTCAGTGTCTCTCTGTAAAGCATTTCCCATGCTGTTCTGGAATCTCACTGTTGTTTTCTCTCTAGGCTGTTAGTTTTTGAACTTCATGGTATGGAACCATTTAGTCACTGTTGTTGAATTTTCCCAAATTTTGGTTCATGGCATTGGATGTTAAGAGAGAAAATCCTATGCAACAACTTTATTCCATTGTCTTTAGGCAAGAAATCCCTAAAGCCTCCTGTTAGCTAGAAAATATTTCCCATCTTTGTATGGAAATGAAAATTTGCAAATAGAAGATTAGGTAGGGCACATTATCATGTGAACAAGTGTTTAATTACATTAGTGATGCAAATGTTTTTTGAGATTATACTTTTGTAAACAAGATGATCTTGTAATGGAGGATTTGTGGTAACTGCAATGTAAAGGAGTCTCAAAGGAAAAATTAAGAAAACTAAGTATGCAAACTGTTTATTTCCAGAGCTAGTATAGTGTGATAAAATGTGATGAATACCAAAAAGGGTGTGCAAAATGGCAACACAGCGCCTCTATAACCACCTCATCCTATCCTTTTAAATGTCTAGATTACTTCTCATTTCTCATAACTGAACTGAAGAAATGTCTCAGACTGACACACTTCTGAGTGTTTTAAATCTCTAGCAATCAAAAACACACTTGGTAGAGAACTAATTTCACACCTCAGGCATTAAAAGCCAGAGTTTGTATTCATTGTTTATTTTACATAATGTAAAACAGCATGAAGCATGATATATTACACAATGGATGAATGGGGATTTTAGAAGAGGGAATCATTTTGCATTTACACCTGGTAGATGACATTTTATATATTGGAAACTGTCCTGCTACATCAAATATGATTTTTTCAATAAATTGAATTCTTGTCAAGGTATACTAAATGATAAAAGATCTATACTGTTTGATTATACTTTTCTATACTATGAAGACGATTTTATGAGTTATTGTGATATAAGTGCTCATGCCTAATAATCCAGGTTATGTTATAAACATGGGGTATGTAAAAGTTAGCAATCACCATAAAAATATAGCCTAATAAAATTAAAGTATGTTAACTATTAAAGGGTTGGCACTATTAAAAACAAACATTTGGCAATGTAGTAATTCAGTTCTTGTAAGTTTTGAAGATTAACTGATTGTTTAAGTTTTGCAGCCAAATATCTATCTATTAATGTAGCTATAATATATTGTGTAGCCTTGTATACTTAAATAAAACATTAATTGGTATGATGAAAAAAAAAACCTGACTATTCCTCCATCAGCAGTCATTAACTTCCAAGAACTCTTCAGCTAGGGGTTACACTTTGGATCCTTTTCCTAATCCATGCTAAAATTTTGCTTAGAATGGTTTTGCACAGGCTTTGTAGACTTAGTCACAGATGGGAGTTTATGTGAGCAACATTCTTGCCATGACCTGAAAACTATCTCAGGGCAGTCCTCTACCTCTGGCTTTCACAACCCTTCTTCCCCCCTCTTGGATGATGATCACTCAGCCTTGGTGGATGCGGGTGTGATATGAATGTCTCCTTTAGGGCTGAACACTCCAAAGTCTCTTATGTTTTGAGTATTAACCAGTTCTGAATTAAGCACTGTCCTCAGCAGAAAGCAGCTTCTCTAATAAAGCTTGAGAGACGCACTGATCTATGGGTATAAAGTTAACTGTTAGGATGGGACTCATTATTTTGTGACTTTAACTGAGTAATAGTTAAATCCTTCCTACAACCTATGATCTTGTCCCAGTTAACAGAATCAGCCATAAGTTCTTTCATGTAAAATGAACTTTAAATCCAACCAGAAAGTAATTGGTTACTTCTACTATATTCTTGACATTATTGGGCATATTTTACCAGCTCAGTTGCTATTGTGTAACATTATCTATGTTATTATCACAGAGTTCACAGCTATGTATAATACTGTTGATATTTCTCATCTTGAAGCATTGATAGAACCTTCTGGCACTATTAAACTAGCTGGTGCCTTGCTCAGATGTTATGGGCTACTAATCAATCAAACAAACAAATAAACAATAGTGCCAAGAGTAGTTTATTTCCCCATGACTTGTCAGTGGGGTCCCATAGGTAAGCCTTTTTTGCTAAAATAGCATACATTTGAGATCTTGGATGTAGAGAAATCAGACTGGTACTGATCTGGAACCAACCAACCTTCCTTCCTTCCTTCCTTCCTTCCTTCCTTCCTTCCTTCCTTCCTTCCTTCCTTCC